>OZ010578.1:28092515-28170015 GCA_963932145.1 Acanthosepion lycidas | reverse complement strand
TTGGAAAATTTGCAGGATGTTGTGCTTCCTCGGTTATGCAAAAGAGCATAAATATTTTTTACGGCGAGAAAACACAGTGCACTTGGTCAAACCTAATCTGGGGCCAGACTACGCAACGAGTTTTGCCTTGGTACCCTAGGTTTCTGGCCGGTACGATATTTCTGTTGCCTTGACCTCTAGGCGGACGAGACACGTACCCCGCCTGAATTTTTCTGGGTTATTTGTCCCCTAATTAAGAGTGATGGAAGTAAACGTTTTTTGTGTTTTGGCGCTGTCTGCCTGATAGTTAGGGATCCGAAACTTCGAGTAACTACGGAGGAGGTTCCTATCAGCAGGTGTTCAATATCGGGTCTGTTGTACTGCCGTTTTGTGAATGTTTTCTGGACCGTGCAGCAGACTCTGATGGGGCCTTCCAATGCCATGATGAAGGGTAGTGTTAAATGCTGAATCTCTGGACGATTCTATCCAGGTTATTTATGCATTCACATCTTGTGGGTGTGTCTGTCTCACTGCCTACTTGTCTTTCATCAACCAATACGAAACCAATTAAAATGAAAATGGACAAAACTAGCAAACCCCACAAAAAAATGTAGACCCCACGTATAACAACTCCTAAAGCAACGTGAAATGTCTACGTTCCAACTTTCCAGAAGGGAAACATCTTCAATACAAAGCCGACTTTCTGCTACTTTCTGAAACCGGTCTCAATACCTGAAGTACTGAAGAGGACGTTACGGCCCTGGGCTACTCTCTTCTTATAGCAAAAGACGACACCTAAATCGTCACGGCCACAGACTCGGAGCCTAAATCAAGGACGTGTTTTCCAATGGCAGGGACGAAAAAAAACGAAGACCCTGATCTCTCGTATATGTGCTTCAGTGTGGCACGTATGCTTAGTACCACATTCGTCTTTGCTTCCTATCACCTTGAGTATTAAGGGACGGTGATCTTCGATAGAACATATCAGAAGATTGATCATATCCTCACTCAATTTTCCTCAGCTAAGAAAACCGATGGAGAAAGCAGGTAATGTAGGGAGTTCTCCATCGCCTATGAACTAATCCAGATTGTCGAAGAAGCTACCCGTGTCCCAGACACGATGGTACATCAGGCAACCTCCTCTACAGGGTGTTGCAGTAAAATCCGCCGCTTGACAAAAAGAAAACGAAATAAGCAATAAAAACAAAAGCTGTATATGCAGACACCCGTTTTATAACTAACATTTTTCTCTCTACCCTTTTCCAGGATGGAATATGAACGCGGAGCAGCAGTAGTAGTTTTTTAGTTGCAGTAAAGGGAAGTAAACAGTGTATAAAGTGAGTTATGCAATGTTGATATTTCAGTTTTATACAGGCTGTTGCAGCAAAACACTTGACAAAAAATGAAATAAACAATAAAAAAAAATAGTTTTATATGCAGAGACCCGACAGTTTATTTAGCAACAGTTAGAGTTACATATTACATTATTTTTTAATTTGACCGCCACTGGCTGCGACGAATATCTCAAGGCGGGCGCGAAATTTGTCACAGACTTTGGCGACCATGTCCTTGTCCATAGCGGCGAAAGCATTCACGATGGCAGCCTTCAGAGAGTCGACCGTGTTGTGATCGTGCTTGTTGGCCTTGGCCTCGATCACGCCCCAGAAGAAATAGTCAAGGGGGTTGCAGTCGGGTGAGGAGGGCATCCACAAGTTCGGCAAACCAGTGCTGAGGAATATTGTTGCTGGAAGACGTAGGGGCATCCGGCGGCGATCTTGTCCATCCAGGGCTTCACTACGCTCCTCAGCACCATCTGGTATATCTCAGCGGTGACTCTAAGCCCCTTATGAATGAAGAACGGAGGCATGACGCCCCCCACGCTAGGGATGACGCAAAGGACTATCTCGGAGGATGGGAAGTTCGTATGCTTCTCGACGGGAACCTTCTCGATGTCTTTGCAGATCCTCCTATCTTTCTGCTTGTTGCTCATCTGGTCCTGGATGAAATTCTTTTCATCAGGTGAAGAACCTCAGCATCCCGCTGGACTCGTGCTTGAGCTCGTTCAGCAAAGCCGCCGCCTTGACTTGCCTCGACTCCTCGGAGGCATTCTTGATGAGCATCCGGTGAGATTTGCGTTAGGAGGAGTAACCAATGTCCTTCTTGATCGTTCAGCAGATCGACAGCCCATGCCAGCGGCGATCTTGGCGTAGCGCTGGCTTCCATCATTGTCGATTGTCTGCTAGGCGGCGGCGACGAACTCGTCGGTCTTAACGACCGAAGAACGAACGTTGTGGGCCTTTCGTTTGATAGTAAACTTTTCCTTGTTCTTAAACGCCTTCCACTTCCTCCAAATGTCCATGACCATGCTCATTTTGAACCCAAACCAAGCCATCACTTCCGCAGGCTTCTTCCCGAGTCGAAAAGAAGATACTACAGCTGCCCTGCGCTCATATTCCATCCTGGACAATGGTAGAGAGAAAAATGTTAGTTGAGAAAATGTCGGGTCTCTGCATATACAATTTTTTTTTATTGCCTATTTCGTTTTCTTTTTGTCAAGTGTTGCATTTTGCTGCAACACCCTGTATATCTTTCTTACGTCCTGACCTGATAAATGCTTAGCAAAATATTTACCATGCTAGGGACGTCAGACGATTATCTTTGATAATGGCTTATGTAAGCCGAAAGCTTAGACTGGATTTAAACATGTATCAATATGGTGATTTCCTTTCGTATTTCAATGTTATTAAGCTTAACAGACAATATGAAAGGAACTTACTTAAAATAAGTAGACAAAACTTGTCTATATTATTTAATGAAGCATGCATTAATATATATATATGTGTGTGTGTGTGTATATATGTGTGTGTGTGTGTGTGTGGTAAAAATATAGTTTTAAGTCCTCAAAATCAGGGATACAAAAGTGGACATTTGACAGCTTTGGTGCTTAAACACAATCATCTGAAGCTGGCGATCGCGTTTAAGAATGAATCAGACTATCGCCGCCGAGTGTTGATTCCTTCCTACATATATTGGAAAATGTTAGCTTGTGTTACAACAAATATAGCGTATATATCGATGTAAAATATATATCGATCTAAATTATATATAAAACATGTTTTTTTTATATATTATAAAACTAAATTATACATGCATTAAAATATATAAAAATTATATGAATAAGGAAAACTGATAACCACTCACAGATACGCACACACAATCTGTATATTATATAAACAGGAACATGCAATAGGGTGTCTAGATGAGACAACAGAGCGAAACACGGAGAAGGAATCACTGTACAGGAACGAGAGAAGAAGATAAATCAGGAAGAAAATCACAAATGTAAATAAAATTGTTCGATAGCGGTGACAGTTTTGTATTTTATTTCTTCCGACTTGTCGATTTAGGATCGTCTTAAACCTACTCCCATGAGCCATTGTCAACTTTGACCTTCAGCCTCTCAATCTAAGTTGGCCTCTGGAGATATGTTTGTGTATATCAAACATTGGCATGTGGATCTGTTGATAATTAACTGTCAAGAATTGTGATTCGTCAATATGATAAGAATTTATCCAATAATTGGCGACAATATGGGATGAACATAGTCACTGCTGAAAATAAAGAGTATGTGATAAATATATGTGGGTAACATACATTATCATACACAGATTATATATATATATATATATATATATATATATATATATATATATATATATATTACAGAAATAAAAGTGTGTAGCTTAATATTACAAGATATGTTAAAAGCGAAGCAATCGGTTTCGCTCCCGCTCTTCAGGCCTCCACGGGAGATTTAACTTAAATTAAAACAAAAGAAAATGCGTAATGAGAAGAAGGGGGAAAAATCAACACAAGGAGCTAGAGATAAATAGCAGCAAACCCCAACAAACACTCACGCTGTTTACACAGGTAAGGTTTGCGGTACTCGATATAAAGTGCCTAAAGAAACTTGAGATGAAATAGCGAGTGCTACTGGGACAGAACAGTGAACCAATCAGCGTTAAAATTAGCAGCACACCCTCTGTTATTTGGCGGAAACATAGGTATTTGGGAAACGTCCATTCAAAGTAAAGTTGTGATTCCTGATCTTGGTGGGAATATGCTGTTTAATTCTCATGTCCAGGCGTTGAGTAGTTCTCCCTATGTAGTCAGCACCGACACTACAATTATATTTGTAAACAATAGAAATTATTTGATGGGGAGGGAGAGCATCCTTGTACTCAGAACGAAACATAGGCCGAGTTTGGAAAACTATACGGACCTCAGCCGAGAAAAAACAACGCCGAACATTAGCTGAAATCTGCCTAATCATATTATCACACTTGGATCCAATCCAGGGCAATCTAAGGTAAACAGGGCAATTTTTAACAGTACAAAGTTTGACCTTTCTGAACTCCACAGTCTTGTTCTGCATATGTTTATCTGGATTTATTAAAAATATATAAAATGAATTTATTAATACACATATATATATATATATATATACATATATAAGCGTATCCAAATGTAAACAAATGAGGTCACACATTATGAAAAGTATGTGAGATAGTAGTAAAATCGACTTTGCCAATCGAACGATTCTCCGTGGCTCGATCGGTTAAGTCACGTCAGGCTAAATGACGGTTTCGTATAGGATACAGGTTCGATTCCTGTCGGAGAACGAATATTTTCTATGAAAATTTCTCGGACATTCAGGCCGGTAAATGTTGTTTGATACTGTTTATTATAAACAGAGCATTTACTTAAATCTATAAAAAGAATGTATAAACCTAAAACTGTCTTAAAATCTCAATTATAAAAAACCTAATAAACCGTGCAAAAACTAATTCATTCAGCCAACTGAAAAATATAAAACAAAAGCTCAACAATAACAACTTCCCAAGCTACGTCGTTGACGAGCAAATATAATGCTCTATATAAAATATATATTAGGTTGGTGCAAAAATAATGACGTAATAATGTCGTTTTTTGACGTTAAAAATACGTCAAAAAGCGACATTATTACATCATTATTTTTGCACCAACCTAATACAACATAATACCCCTGCAACTAACCCCAGATATATCAACCTTTTATAACATAACCAGATGTATGCTAATTATAAAAAGACAAAAATATCCTTAAAAAATTTAATAAAAACTAATACATCTATCACAGACCCTAGTAAAAAAAAAAAAAACTATTATATACTACATTAAATCAACTATATCTAATAAAATCATTCGTAATTTTCCATGACCACTTGCGTATTGCAGAAAACTAATATCATTTATAAATTCAGATGTCTTCTGGGAGAATATATCTCCAATGATCCAAATAATATCTATGTTGGACTTAAACGGTGACTGTCAACCTTAAATGACACAGCTTTCGCGACTCATATAAAAATGGTAATCTTCTGATGACCACAACAGTTTTTGTCCTTCACAACCATGAACACTATATATTTACTCCATATTTAAAAATACTCTGATGATGACCTTATACTCTGTCGAAAGCACTCGGAATAAACACAATATGAGCCAACACTGTGTTTTCCTTTCGTCTTTTAAAAAGCTTATTCGCGAATGACAAAGGATCTTATCGAAAATAAGTAGACAGAACGTGTCTAAATTATTTAACAAACCTTTCTTTATATATATATATATATATATATATATATATATATATATATATATATATATATATATATATCAGATGTAACACCAAAGTTATTCAAATCGTGAAATATTATAATTATCGATCCCACATAATGTTTAATATTTCAAAAGTAGTCAACGAATCGAGTTTCTTTTTTCCGTGTTTTCAGTTAACCGGTCCAGCTATCTTGACACCATTAGTTGTAAAAATCACAAAAAACAAAACTTTGAGTTATTCAGCTAAAAATAGAGCTGGTTAAAATTGATTTGTATCGGACGTACTGTTTTTTCAACTGATCAATGGTGAGAGGAAAAAGATCATTCAGGCTTTCAGTAAAGTTACCAACATTCATAATCTCCCTTCCATCTCCAAAGTCCATTCAAGAACCAGAAAGAGAATGATGAATATGTTTAAAAAGGAGTAAACGGTAGATAAAACTGGATCAGTATGTCACAAAAGTAAAGATAGATCTTCATTTCATCGTAGAGCTAAATACATTGTAATTTTTCAAATTAGTGCCCAATTGTCTCATAAAAACTTCAGATAATTTCATTAAGATATCTTTAATCATTTCTATGATACAAGTTTTCAGATCCTGATATAACAATTGGACAATTTTGCTCTTACAAGATTATGAAAATGTTGATGTTATACTCGCTATATATATATATATATATATATATATATATATATATATATATATATATATATGTATATATATATAAACAAACTGTTATAGTTTAAGACAAACTGTTATAGTTTAAGACAAACTGTTATAGTTTAAAAGAAACTGTTATAGTTTAACACAAACTGTTATAGTTTAAGACAAACGGTTATGGTTTAAAACAAACTGTTATAGTTTAAAACAAACTGTTATAGTTTAAAACATTTTTTTAATATGTTCTCTATGAATATGTTAATAAATACAGTATTTAACTTATATTAAATCGCTAAACTATTTGTAAAAAAGTTAAATATTTAAATTGCTAGCAAGCATCAAATTAATTTCTTCGTTTTTTTTTTGTTTTTTTTTTAGATATCTAAATTACTATCAAACATTAAAATTTATTTTTTACATAAATTGCTAAAACTTACCACCCATCTCCTCCATATGTGAAACCCATTTACAATCTCATTCTCTTTACTTCCCTCTTCTTTCTTTTTCCTTTTTCTTTTCTCTCTTCTCCCCTCCCATTTCAATATATCATTTCCGTTAAGTTAACCGTTTAAATAAGTCAAGGTCTGGTCACTCCTCGAACTCCTCCAATACTAAGTATGATTGAGAGAGATATTAAATTAAACCCTCCCTAAACTCTACCATGTCTCTCTAACCACCCCTTATTATACTCTTGTTACATTACTAAAACTTACACTACCCATCAATTTTTATTTAATTTTTCGTTTCATTTTTTGGAAGTGCTATCTGATGATATATATATATATATATATATATATATATATATATATATATATATATATATATATAAATTTATATATATATATATGTATATATATATATACGTATTCCAGACTAAATATAATGAACCCTACTAGAATTTGCAGTCGGCTTTCTGATCTTTCATTCATAGTTGCGGTTCATTACACTAACGACACATATCAATAATCTTTCATTAAATTCCAAGCTATAAAAAATACTTTACAAATTCAATCTCGATAGAGAAAAGGATTCTGTGGATGAAAATTATCGTCTACTTTCTTATAATTTAATGCCTTTAAAAATGCATGTATGTGTTTTGTGTGCCTTGTGTGTTTGCCTACACAAACAAAAATACATGAGAGATATTCATTTTTTCTCTGTCTGTAGCTTTGCTTTGTTTTGAACCTTTCCTTTCTATCACAAATATTTTCAAAATGGACATTTACCTGTGTATGCATACGCACCCGTAAATATATAATTTCGATTCGCTTCCTTTTCTTGTACTCTCACGATGAATTGTCATTTCATATCAAACCTTTCCTTTCTTTTCGAGATATTTACGACATGGAAAACTAATTTATCAATATGAGCGTTGAATTCCCTTGTCGTAATCCAAGGCCATAACATCGACTACCACCACAAGTCTTTCGTTCCGCGGCCACCATACAACTCAACAGGGAACAGTTTCGCTAGCCATAGATTTCATGTTCAGTAATCTTATCCGGAAAGATAACCCAAGCAAAACCATTCACCCTCCGATAGATGCTTCTCTTTACCATCCTCTAATTCCTCAATAGCTGCTGTTATCATCCATGTGACGTAAGTTGATAACCTCCGCCCCTGGGCAGATCGCTTCTCCCGGGCGATCGCATATAGAGGAAACCATTTAAGATAGACGTGAACGGTTTGTGGGACATCGGTTGCTCCGTAATCGGCATTTTGCCAGCATATTGGCCTTGCCGGATAAGATTAAGAATTGTCGTTCGAAGGTCCGTGTGAAAAGAGGAAGAAAGATTTGTTTAATATGGCCGGTTGAAATTTGGTTCCACATCCGATGAGCTGCTTTCGCTGGTTCCCGGACTTCATGAATTCAAGTGTCGTACGAGGCTTGCATCCCGCTCCCACCCTTCACTGTTGAAACTGTTAAATGTATACGTCTCTTCTACTCCAATAGCTTCCTATCTCGCACCTCTCGCCTGTGAAACTCCCTTCCCTTTTCCTGTTTCCCTGATATCTACAATCTCCAACTATTCAAATGTAATGTCAATCGACATCTCCAGTTGCCTTGATCTATCCACTATCCTTCTCTTCATCCTTTCCTCTCTCACTCCTATCTGCTTTCGCTCCAAATCCTCTGTAACCCCTTGCGTGCTAGTGGCTTCCCGCCTTGTTTGAGGTAAAATGCTTAAAAAAAAAATGAAAAAAACATATAGGCAGGCCTGTTCCTAAGTAATTTGTGTAATGCGAAATATAATTTTGGTCCTATATATATATATATATATATATATATATATATATATATATATATATATATATATGCAAATTTCTCAGAGTTAACCTGTAGAAAAGACAATATTTATAAATATAAATGACAATAAGAAAACTGTAATAGTTGCCGACGCGTTTCGTCCAATGTGGACTTTCTCAAGGCAAAAAATGAAATGAATTTATTTAAACAAAGTAACTAATAATAACAAAAACAAAATGTCCTTAGCAACTGGAGAAATATAGAGAACGCTATTTTCATACTGTTAACTGAAAATTACGTCAATTACCATCACGTATGGAGATATTGATTTTGTTGCTGTGATTCAACCATTTTCTTTTGATTTCACGATATTGTTGTGTACGTTTGTTTGGAAAATTAGTAATTCTATTAAGAAAGGTGAAATAGGGGAAAAGCCTGGACGTAGATTAATATTTGGGTGAAATCCTTTTGGTTTGATTTGTTTTATTTTGTTTTACGGCATATCAATCTCAATGGGTTATTTAATGCCGACTACATTTTTAGAATAGATTCGTATGAATAGAATATGTATTCTTTGGCTTAGATTGGTTTGGTTTATTTTGTTTTACGGCATATCAACCTCAATGGGCTATTTCATGCCGACAACATTTTTAGGATAGATTCGTATGAATAGAATATGTATTCTTTGGTTTAGATTGGTTTGGTTTATTTTGTTTTACGGCATATCAACCTCAATGGGTTATTTAATACCGACAACATTTTTAGGATAGATTCGTATGAATAGAATATATATTCTTTGGCTTAGATTGGTTTGGTTTATTTTGTTTTACGGCATATCAACCTCTATGGGTTATTTAATGCCGACAACATTTTTAGAATAGATTCGTATGAATAGAATATGTATTCTTTGGCTTAGATTGGTTTGGTATATTTTGTTTTACGGCATATCAACCTCAATGGGTTATTTAATGCCGACAACATTTTTAGAATAGATTCGTATGAATAGAATATGTATTCTTTGGTTTAGATTGGTTTGGTTTATTTTGTTTTACGGCATATCAACCTCAATGGGTTATTTAATACCGACTACATTTTTAGAATAGATTCGTATGAATAGAATATGTATTCTTTGGCTTAGATTGGTTTGGTTTATTTTGTTTTACGGCATATCAACCTCAATGGGTTATTTAATGCCGACAACATTTTTAGAATAGATTCGTATGAATAGAATATGTATTCTTTTGTTTAGATTGGTTTGGTTTATTTTGTTTTACGGCATATCAACCTCAATGGGTTATTTAATGCCGACAACATTTTTAGAATAGATTCGTATGAATAGAATATGTATTCTTTGGCTTAGATTGGTTTGGTTTATTTTGTTTTACGGCATATCAACCTCAATGGGTTTTTTAATGCGTACAACATTTTTAGGATAGATTCGTATGAATAGAATATATATTCTTTTGTTTAGATTGGTTTGGTTTATTTTGTTTTACGGCATATCAACCTCAATGGGTTATTTAATACCGACAACATTTTTAGAATAGATTCGTATGAAGAGAATATGTATTCTTTGGCTTAGATTGGTTTGGTTTATTTTGTTTTACGGCATATCAACCTCAATGGGTTATTTAATGCCGACAACATTTTCAGGATAGATTCGTATGAATAGAATATGTATTCTTTTGTTTAGATTGGTTTGGTTTATTTTGTTTTACGGCATATCAACCTCAATGGGTTATTTAATGCCGACAACATTTTTAGAATAGATTCGTATGAATAGAATATGTATTCTTTGGCTTAAATTGGTTTGGTTTATTTTGTTTTACGGCATATCAACCTCAATGGGTTATTTACTGCCAACAACATTTTTAGGATAGATTCGTATGAATAGAATATATATTCTTTTGTTTAGATTGGTTTGGTTTATTTTGTTTTACGGCATATCAACCTCAATGGGTTATTTAATGCCGACAACATTTTTAGGATAGATTCGTATGAATAGAATATGTATTCTTTGGCTTAGATTGGTTTGGTTTATTTTGTTTTACGGCATATCAACCTCAATGGGTTATTTACTGCCAACAACATTTTTAGGATAGATTCGTATGAATAGAATATGTATTCTTTTGTTTAGATTGGTTTGGTTTATTTTGTTTTACGGCATATCAACCTCAATGGGTTATTTAATGCCGACAACATTTTTAGAATAGATTCGTATGAATAGAATATGTATTCTTTGGCTTAGATTGGTTTGGTTTATTTTGTTTTACGGCATATCAACCTCAATGGGTTATTTACTGCCAACAACATTTTTAGGATAGATTCGTATGAATAGAATATATATTCTTTTGTTTAGATTGGTTTGGTTTATTTTGTTTTACGGCATATCAACCTCAATGGGTTATTTAATGCCGACAACATTTTTAGGATAGATTCGTATGAATAGAATATATATTCTTTTGTTTAGATTGGTTTGGTTTATTTTGTTTTACGGCATATCAACCTCAATGGGTTATTTAATGCCGACAACATTTTTAGGATAGATTCGTATGAATAGAATATATATTCTTTTGTTTAGATTGGTTTGGTTTATTTTGTTTTACGGTATATCAACCTCAATGGGTTATTTAATGCCGACAACATTTTTAGGATAGATTCGTATGAATAGAATATATATTCATTTGTTTAGATTGGTTTGGTTTATTTTGTTTTACGGCATATCAACCTCAATGGGTTATTTAATGCCGACAACATTTTTAGGATAGATTCGTATGAATAGAATATATATTCTTTGGTTTAGATTGGTTTGGTTTATTTTGTTTTACGGCATATCAACCTCAATGGGTTATTTAATGCCGACAACATTTTTAGGATAGATTCGTATGAATAGAATATATATTCTTTGGTTTAGATTGGTTTGGTTTATTTTGTTTTACGGCATATCAACCTCAATGGGTTATTTAATGCCGACAACATTTTTAGGATAGATTCGTATGAATAGAATATATATTCTTTTGTTTAGATTGGTTTGGTTTATTTTGTTTTACGGCATATCAACCTCAATGGGTTATTTAATGCCGACAACATTTTTAGGATAGATTCGTATGAATAGAATATATATTCTTTTGTTTAGATTGGTTTGGTTTATTTTGTTTTACGGCATATCAACCTCAATGGGTTATTTAATGCCGACAACATTTTTAGGATAGATTCGTATGAATAGAATATATATTCTTTTGTTTAGATTGGTTTGGTTTATTTTGTTTTACGGCATATCAACCTCAATGGGTTATTTAATGCCGACAACATTTTTAGGATAGATTCGTATGAATAGAATATATATTCTTTTGTTTAGATTGGTTTGGTTTATTTTGTTTTACGGCATATCAACCTCAATGGGTTATTTAATGCCGACAACATTTTTCGGATAGATTCGTATGAATAGAATATGTATTCTTTTGTTTAGATTGGTTTGGTTTATTTTGTTTTACGGCATATCAACCTCAATGGGTTATTTAATGCCGACAACATTTTTAGAATAGATTCGTATGAATAGAATATATATTCTTTTGTTTAGATTGGTTTGGTTTATTTTGTTTTACGGCATATCAACCTCAATGGGTTATTTAATGCCGACAACATTTTTAGGATAGATTCGTATGAATAGAATATGTATTCTTTTGTTTAGATTGGTTTGGTTTATTTTGTTTTACGGTATATCAACCTCAATGGGTTATTTAATGCTGACAAAAATATTATTTCTGGCAACATTTTGTTTTGTCAAAAATCTGTTTCTGGTCAATATATTTCCTTCAAATTTGAAGTAATAATTTTTTACAAAAAAGTATTGCTGGTAAAAAGTTAAATATGTGTCCATATATGGAACACTACCGGGTCAGGTTGGACCTGGGAACACCAGCAATTAAGAGGTGGTTCCACGCTCCTCAAACCCTCCTGATCAGAGACCTTGCTGTTGGACGTAGTTCCTTCTTCCTATGTAATGAAATTTGCCAACATTTACTATCATATAGGAAATTAAATATTATATCAAATCTCTTGTGGGAGAAGATACTTGCCGATTATAGATTAAAAAAGGAAAATTTACTCTGACACATGAAAAGAAATCGGTTTGTATAGACGACGTTAAGCGGTATGTACATGAAACAGCCAATGGTAATACTTCAGAAACTTGAAAATACACAATAAACTAATTGAAAATGTATGACTTTCTGTTTCTTAAAATTAAACGTATTTACAATTAAATAAATAATACCACAGAAAATTAAAAAAAACTTGATCAAATAAAGACAAAACAGCTGACCGTTTCTTTCTTCTTTTTCAAGTGCCGTATCCTTACAAGACATGGGACTTGAGACTCTTCACAAACTTTCTATCTATTCTAACTCTAAGCAATATTTCCCCCGCCCTTACTACACCTACCAGTCCTTGTTCTGCCACCAATTTATACAAATTAGTTAAGGTAATAAATGTCCCCTCATGTCTTCAAAATGTCATGTCAGAATTGATTTTTCCAAAGCTCTTTTATTCTCATTATGCTTCCAAGAAATGTCAACTACCTCTTTTGGATTCAAAATAAAAAAAAAGTTCTTTTTGTCTCTATTTTCATTAAAAAATAGTTCGTGTTTGGTTCCCTATTCATAGTATTCTCAATATCCTTCTGTAGAACCGCATCTTTGTTGTCTCAAGTTTCCACTTCACCTGTGGGGAAATTGTCCAGCATTCACTGGATTGATATTACATAGCAGTTCAGGACGCTTTTCTTTGTTTCGAATGAAGATTTTCGTTTATTAACATTTTGGTGCGCTTTTGGGTGGTAACTTTCGTCATTTCAATGTCCCGTCAGATTTCTGTGTCACATTCTGTATCGTGTATTCTAACATTTACCATTCCGGGTAATAGGTTATTTAATGCCGACAAAATTTTTTTATTGCTTGTAATATTTTGTCTATATTTCTGAGATGAGGTATTATGTACAGTATTATTTTCCCTCTGAAAGTTCTCCACTGCCTTAACCGGCGTTGGTTAGATCCAGTGACAGTACCTAAAAGAGTGTGAGTTTAATACCCGGTTAAGGCAGGGGAGAACTTTCAGAGGGAAAATTAACAGAAGATAACTGTTAACTGACATCCATTAAATATGGCACGTGGAACTAGAACAGTCTACCCCAGTGAGCGAAATAAAGGGTTCATATTCGATATTCCAACCACCTGAAGAAGGTTGGAGCGTTCAACGACCGAAACGTTGTAATAAATATGGCGACAAAGATGAGGAATAATGTAAATAAGGTAATATTTTGTTTTGTCAAAAATCTGTTTCTGGTAATATATTTCCTTCAAAATTGCTGGTAATAATTTTTTTCAAAAAAGTATTGTTGGTAATAGTTAACTATTTTCCCATAGCTGGGACCCTAACAGGTGCTACCACCCCGCATATATCCTTTTGGTCGAAAAATTGTGAAATTTGCTTTCAAAAGATAATCGAAATTCTAATTGTTAATCAAATTTGTAATGCTATACCTCTTCAAGTTCCAATATATAATGGCTCTCCATAGCTTCCTTGGCTTTATTATATGTGAATTGTCATAAATACTTGAAACAAATATCGGAGTGTTTTCCCATTGTCTTCTTCATGGTTTTGAATTCAGATTTCTCCCACCATTGGCAACTCTTCATTTCATGAGTTGATAGCTGCATCGGCTCTCCCAGAATGCGGTTTGTCACACATTATTGTTGTCACTTCTGTAATGCATTACCCTCTGCCTAACTGTGCTCATATCTACTATTTGGTCTCCGTAAACATCAATGATTATTAATTTCTTCTGCACGGAAGAATTTAATGACACACTTTGGCTTTGTGTGTGTTTTTATGTCAGACACCATTATACCTGACTGCATTATTTGATAAGGCAAAAGAATGTATAGGTTTGTGATGGAAAGTTTTAAAGTCATACCACCAGCGTTTCGGAGTCACCCTCATAGAATTAGAACTTTTATACTGCATCACATTTGTTTTAACGTATAGGTATGATAAAGAATTGATTTAAATGCTATGTGTGGAAAGAGGTTCACTTAACTCATATAAACAATTCAAAACATTTCATATGTTGTATAACTCTTTTATAGTTAATCTACGTGACAATAACTCAATATTATAGTTTTTTTCATTCCATTTCATGAGGCTAATTATACATTTGTATTTCCTGTATCAGTTTCGGGTTAAAATAAATTCATGCCTTTCCAAGGACATTGGTATAAAAATGAATTCAGGGGGATGAATTTTAACTCGGTTTGCCAATTCCACTTGTCATCAACAAATTCTAGGAGACACAATCCGAACAAACATTGAAGAAAAATGTTAAATCTATGTTAAATTTCCTTTTTTATACCATCCTTCACTCAATATAAAGCACAAGAACCACACAAGGTATAGTGTTACAGAATGAGATTGTTGTACAGAAGTAAGCAGTGTATATTATTAGGGTTTAGCATTCCGATACCACTTTCTTATCAGTGTTGAATTTTCAACAAATCTGTGCAAAAAGTGGGTCAATAAGCTCACCCAGATTTTCAGGAAACATCAGCATCTAATTGGTCCATAAGTACACAAGTGGGCGTGGCAACCCCCCACGTACAAATACTTTCCCAATGCGTTACCAAGCCAAGTTTCCCCGCTTTTGCCTTTCGATCCTATCACGTGATCGCATTAATTATAAATAGCAGACACTAGCTTACTCTCACTCTTCATTTCTATTTTCCTGCGACGATGAAACCTTAAAGGAACCCCCATCTCGACCATGTACGGTCAGACGCCTATGAAAAACATATCCCCGTATGCACATACGTACGAAGTTTTCGAAACTACATTACAAACATAAAAAACGTTTCTAAACAACCAACAAGAACTTTTCTCTTTGAAATACTCTTCTAAAGTTAAAAGTTTATTTAGCATTTTTCAGCTTTATAATTCATTCAACTTTTGTGAGGTCAGATAAAAGATATTTCAATTTCATCAGTAAAACATTAATTCAGTCAAAGGGACATAACACCAACAAATAACCTCTACGCATATTCATTTCTATGCTTGTTCGGCTCAGGAGATTTTTGTGGCCTAGCATATGTGCTGATTCCTTAAGTTTACGAATTTTCCAATGGTATTCTCTGTCTATGATCTCAACCTGATCCCGCAGAAGGCGGTGATCTCCCTTCTCTCTCCATATGTGGTCAGCCACGTCTGATTTTCCACTTCCCCTCGTGTTACAGCTTTCTGATGTTCTTGAAGACTTACCTTAAGCGGGCGGCCTGTCTCCCCTATATATATTTCTTTCTGCAGCTGCACGGGATAGCGTACACACAGTCTTTATTCATGTTCTGCTCTTGGGGGTGTCTTACTCGAGAGAAATATCTGCGAAGTGTCGTCAAGCTTTTGAAGGTTGTCCTGATGTTAAACGTTGTAATAAATATGGCTACAAAGATGAGGACAAAAGACCGAATGATGTAATTAGTGTACATAATACCTTATCTCAGAAATGTAGAAAGATACTGAAAGGCCGAAATGTAATAAATATGGCAACAAAGATGAGGACAATAGTCCGAATAATGTAAATAGTATACATAATACCTCATCTCAGAAATATAGACAGATACTGAAGGACCGTAACGTAATAAATATGGCGACAAAGATGAGGACAATAGTCCGAATAATGTAAATGGTGTGCATAATACCTCACCTCAGAAATATAGACAGATACTAGATCTCTGCTTGACTAACCATAACTTGTTAATCTCTTCCTCTGATTTCTCCATTCCTGGCTACCTTCCTCTCCTGAGAAAGGACTCTAAAATCCACATACATGGACTAGGATTTTATATCCGCAATTATCTCCCGCTGGTTAGGAAACACTCTCTTGGATCTCCAAACTAATCGTATATGTGTCTCATTCTATTTCTTCTCACTTCAGTTAGCTATCTCTTCATTCACTACCGTTCGCCTTCCTCCCAAGACTGTGGTGAACTCGATAGCATTTCCAATAATATAAAGAAAGCCATCTCTCTACATCCGTTTGCAAACCCTTATCTTTTCAATCACTCAATCCCTCAGACAAGTGGTTGACTTTCCTAGGCGTGTACCCAGTTACCCTGACGGTATCGCTTCCCTTCTCGGTCTCTGTTTTATCTCCATCTCTGACTATTGTCGCGCTACGCATCTCTACTCTCTTGACAACTTTGGTCACGCGGTAGTGTCTGTTAACATCACCTTCTGCTACGTCTCCAGCCATGAACCTCGTACTAACAGAATATCTTTCTGTTATCAACGTGCAGACTGGAACTCGTTCTGCGATTTTATTCGCGGCATCCATTGGAATGTGGTTTTTAATAATCCCTTTAAAAAATCTGCGTCTGAGGTCTCCTCCTGGGTAAAAGCCGGCATCGAGGCTTTCATTCCTGCAAGAAAATTCCAAGTTAAATCACGTTCATCTCTTTGGTTCTCAGCTGTTTGCTCAGCTGCTATAACCCATAGGAATCACTTCTTCCGTCTTTACCGGAACGACACGTCTGATTCCAGCAGATATCTCTTTGTCTCTGTTCGTAATGAGTGCAAGCGTATTCTCAATGAAGCAAAGTTACTGTTTGCTGATACAATGAAACAGCTTATTGTATCTCGTAAGTTCTTTCTAAAGATCATTGGCGGCTCTGCAAGAGTTTGCTGAACAACAGAAAATCCACAATACCTCCACTATTCAAGCAATTCGAAGTCCTAACATCCACCGCTGATGAGGTTGAATGCTTTGCTCGAAAATTCTCATCCAACACAACACTTGACTCGTCCAAAGTACCCACACACGTTGTTCCCCGTAGAACTGAGGCTGTATGGAGTGAGATTAGTATAACCCCGTCGATGGTATTGGACATCATCTCTAAATTAGACTCTCATAAAGCAAGTGGCAGTGACGGCATACCAGCCGTAATTCCAAACAAATGTGCTCCTAAGCTGGCTCCAGTTCTCTTCAAACTATATAACTATTGCCTCGCTGACTCTTGCTTTCCAGCCAGTTGGAATTCCTCATCTGTTGTCACTGTTTTTAAGAAATCTGGAGACCTTTCTGACCTATCTACCTACCGTCCTATCAGTCTCCTACGACTGTTCAGCAAAGGCTTTAATAATTGTTTAAGCCACTTACCCCCCATGGTCTACTCTCTCACAAACAATATGGTTTCTGCTTTGCCCGGCAAACTGCTGATATGTTTACGGCCATCACTGAATATGCATATCAAGCTCTTGATAATAGCGGCGAGGCTCGAGCTGTGTGTCTATAAATCTCGAAGGTGTTTGGCAAACCGGCCTTCTACGTAAGCTGCAGCGATATGATATTACAGGGCGACTATTTGATTTAATTCAATAACTCCTGTCAAACTGTGAAATGAAGGTCGTCCTAAACGGGTTCTCCTCCTGTTCCTTTCATATGAACGCTGGTGTTCCCCAAGGCACTATCCTGGGTTCTACTCTGTTTCTGATCTTCATCAACGATCTTCTTGATGTCATCAGTTCTCAAGAAGGCATCTACATACACGACATTAACATTTACTCATGTTTCAGTCGTAAATCCGGCATTAATTACAAAATGGTAGTGACGAGATACCAGCTATAACCCTAAAGATCCTAACTATACTATTTACCCGGTCTTTAAGAACTCTGCAGACCATTTTGGCCCATCTACCTACCGTCGTATCAGTCTGCTACCATTCTTCGGCAAAGTCTTCGAGGCTTTAATCAATGCCAAAGTGGTTAAACGCTTTACCTCCTTTGACAAACGATGTGGTTTTCGCTTTACCCGGATTATTTCTGCTGTGCTTGCAGCCATAACTGAAGTTCTTGATAATAACGGCGAAGCTCGAGCTGTGGCTCTAGATTATATCGAAGCCGTTTGGTATGCCGACCTTCTACGTAATCTTTAGGGATACGGTATTTGAAAAAACAGAAGATGATACCGTTTGTTTTGAAAACTGATTACAGATTATTTTTTAAAAATATTCTTTATAGAGAAGACTATCTTTAATAAGTAATCATAAAATCGATTCTTAATAACACATACACACGCACACACACACACACATATATATATATATATATATATACAGGCGATTGAATGACGTAGTGGAAAATGTATCATTCAGATACACAACATTGTTCTAATAATCTAAAAATTTATATATCACATGTTCATCTCATTTTCTTCTTTATATCTCTTTGTTTAAAGAACAACAATAATTCTTTGTTAATTATGTATTTTCATATTTCAAATAATTGAATATAAATTTCCGATATCTGTTAACTCGGCTTTCCAAAAATCAATATAGTTTCCGCTTTGCCCGATCTAACGTTATAACTGAAATTGTATATCAACAACCACTCAACAATAATGGAGAACCTCGAGACGTGGCTCTACACATCTTTAAAGTGTTTGATAGGGTTCGGCATGCCGACATTCTTCGTTATCGTCAGGGATACAGTATTACAGGACGATTATTTGACTTAATAGAATCATTCCTGCCAAACTGTGAAATGAATGTCGTCCTAAACGGGTTCTCCTCTAACTCTTTTATCACGAATCATGTTGTTCCCCAAGGCTCTATCTTGGGCCCTACACTGTTTCTTATCTTCATCAATAAACTTCCCGATGTCATCAGTTCCCAAGTAGGCATCTACGCGGACGACATTACTATTTACTCCTCTCTCAAAAGTAAATCTGGTATCGTTGACAAAAATAACCTGGCTGCTAATCTCGAAAAAGAACCTCCAATCTGTGATTAACCTGTGACAGGAAATGGCTTGTAAACTTTAATGCCTCCAAAACGAAAAATTGAAATATATATTTCCGATATCTTAAAACTTCTTTAAAATAAGATATGACGTGCGAAGACACGGCATTTGAAAAAAAAGAAGATTAAACTGACATAGCATAGACATACAGCCTTCTGGGATACGGTATTACAAGACATTTGATTTAATTCAATCATTCCTGTCAAACCGTGAAATGGAGGTCATCCTGAATGGTTTCTCTTCCAATTACTTTCACGCGAAAGACTGGTGTTCCATAAGGGTCTAACCTAGGTCCTACATTGATCTTCATCAACTATCTTTCTGATGTCATCAGTTCTAAAATAGTCATCTACGCAGACGACGCTAATATTTACTCCTGTATCAACAAGAAATCCGGCATTGCTGACAAATTTAACCTGGGCGTTGGTCTTGAAAAGACATCCAACCTGTAGTTGACTGGGTCAGGAAAATTTTAATGTCTCCAAACTGCTCTCTTTTATAGGGAAACCATTCTGCATTCTATCAGTATGGTTGATGCTCAAATTCGCGAGAACATCTCACATCTTCCACTGGCCCGAGGTAAAACAAGGACATTGAAGCTGCATCTACCGCAAGGAATTTTGGTTCTCTCTGTCGTGCGAGAAGGTTTTTCTCGCCAGTGTTCATTTTACATCTACAATTCCACCATTCATCCATGCATTGAATACTGTTGCCATATATGGTCTGGTGCCCCTGCTCTTCATCCCGATTTTCTGTACAAAATCTAAAGAGGTATGCAATGTTATAGGTCCTGATCTGACATCTCAACTCCAGTCACTTTCTCACAGATGTGATGTGGCTTTCCTCTGTCTTTTATACAAATATTTTCATTGCAACAATTCTAACGAGCTATTTTCACTGGTGCTCCGACGTCATGAATTTAAAAGTGCTACTAGGTTGGTATCTTGCTCCCACCCTTTTACTGTCGAAACAATTAAATGTAACCACCTGCATTTACCACAAGGAATTTTAGTTCTCTCTGTCTTGGGCACTACACTGTTTCTGATCTTCATCAATGATCTTCCTGATGTCATCGGTTCTCAAGTCGACATCTACGCAGACGACACTACCATTTACTCCTGTCTCAATAGCAAATCCAGCATTGTTGACAAGGTTAACCTGGCTCGAAAACGACCTACAATCTGTCGGTGACTGGTTCAGGAAATGGCTTATTAATTTTAATGCATCCAAAACGAAACTGCTGTCATTTACTCACCATAGAGAAACGTACCTGTCTCCTATCAACATGGTTGAATCAATTGCTGCATCTACCACAAGTAAAAGTTGGTTCTCTGAGTCCATCCTTCAAATCTACAAATCATTCGTCTTTTCATTGAATACTGTTGCCATATATGGTCTGGTGTCCCCGATGTTCATCTCGAGGCTCTCGACAAGATCTGTACACGGTCATGCAATTGTGATCGGTCCTGACTTGGGTTCTCGACTTCAGTCACTCTCTTACCAACGTAATGTGGCTCCCTCCTGTCTTTTCTATACATATTTCCCTGGCGTCTGCTCTAAGGAGCTATTTTCACTGGTGCCCCGGCTGCATGACTTTAAGCGTACTGCTAGGTTGGCATCTCGGTCCCACCCTTTTACTGTCGAAACAGTTAAATGTAACCACCTGCATCTACTCCAACAGGTTCTTCTCTCTGACCTCCCGTCAGTGAAACATCCCTACCTCTTACTTCCTTCCCTGATAATACTATAATTTTCAATTATTCAATATTTTTTAAATATAATGTCAATCGACATCTTCTGGTGCCTTGATCTTGACTCCGTCCTTCTTTTTATCCTTTACTGAAACGCCACTTTTTCTCTTCCTTTCACTCGCTGTAACCACTTTCTTGGGGTGAAATGCTTAAAAGAAACAATTCTCTTTACTTAGTAATCAACCTATAATTGCAGCTCCTCTACCTTCATTCTCACTATTTTTTTCAACTTCATGGTGTTCTCAGTT
Organism: Acanthosepion lycidas; assembly: GCA_963932145.1. NCBI lineage: Eukaryota > Metazoa > Mollusca > Cephalopoda > Sepiida > Sepiidae > Acanthosepion > Acanthosepion lycidas. Next base: position 28,148,627 of record OZ010578.1, on the reverse strand, counting down.
TATTAACCATACGTAATCACCTCGGATATCCGAAAATGGATAGTCTGCCAGAGTGTTTACAAACCCCAATACAAGAAACCTTGCAGAGAAACGGAGATCGCCGCCCTCTGTGGCATCAGGTTGAGAACATAGACAAAGAACACCATTGGAAATTTCGTAAACTTAAGGAATCAGAACATATGCTAGGCCACAAAAATCTCCTGAGCGGGCCAAGCATAGAAACAGAATAGAATATGGGAGCCAGTAATAAAGAGTGCAATAAAAACAACAACAATTGTAATATGAGATCTCGTAAAAACAAAAATGATAACAGCAAAACGAATAAAAACGGGTGCTGAAGATTTTCGGTTTATAATACCCAGAAATTGATACACAGATGTCTTCAAGGACAGTGGATAAAGGTGTTGGTTAGATAAAAGCATAATCAAAAAGATAAAGTTGAAAGTTCTAGAACACAATGAAGCAAGAGATCTAGTAGAATTTTACACTCACATTGCATACTATTAGGTTGGTGCAAAAATAATGTCGGTATTTTTAACGTCAAAAAACGGCATTATTTTTGCACCAACCTAATAAAAGCACGAGCGACAGAGAAAGACAGCGAATAGCTTGCCTAACGGACATGTGAAAATGGATATGAGAACAAGAAGTGAGAGGAAAGATAAGAAGTTGTGGAGGATCATGTCATCCTACGGCCTTAAGGGACACGGCTCATTGATTAATTTGTTTGCAAGTAAATTCGAACTTTTGGTTGTCAAACATACACCCTATCAAAATTTCATATGATAACAACTGTCTTAAAAAGTAAACTATTTTAATTTATCACAATAGCCCAATTTTAGAGTCTGTCTATATTTCTTAGATGAGGTATTATGTACAGTATTTACATTAGTCGGACTATTGTCCTCATCTTTGTGGCCATATTTGTCACAACGTTTCGGCCGTTGTACGCTCCGGCCTTCTTCAGGTGGCTGGAATTTCGAACTGAACCCTTTATTTCGATCACTGGGGTAGACATGTGGACACATGGCACAGTGAATAAAGGCGTTGGTTAGATCCAGTGACAGACCCAAAGAGTGGGAGTTCAATACCCGGTTAAGGCAGTGGAGAACTTTCAGAGGGAAAATTAGCAGGAGATAACCGATAACTGACATCCATTAGACATGGCACGTGGATCTAGAACAGTCTACCCCAGTGTGCGAAATAAAGGGTTCAGTTCGACATTCCAACCACCTGTAGAAGGCCGAAACGTTGTAATAAATATGGAAAAGATGAGGACAATAGTCTGAATAATGTAAATAGTGTACATAATACCTCATCTCAGAAATATAGACAGATACAAAAACCCTTATAGTGTTAAAATTACGTAAAACATTATCGTACTGCTGATAAAATATCAAAGTTGGTAATCAACCTTACAATATATCTTAAATCAAAACTTGAGCTGAAATTAAATATATTCATTGAAATTAAAACTCTATGTGGCATAAATATATGTTGTAAACCTTAGGTGAAACACACCAATAAAAGTTTTATTCATAAAAAAATAGCCAAAATATATTTCTCTGGATATTAATTAAACTAGTTACTATATTGAAAGTGTGTATATATATATATATATATATATATATATATATATATATATATATATATATATATATATATATATATATATATATATATATATATATATATATATATATATTCCAAAAATTTCGCTTGAAGATGAAACAGAGCTTGATACTTTAATTCAGTTTAATTTTTATAATTAAATTTAAAGTTTATAGCTCCGGTTTTTGAAACATGAGAAATCTTATGTAGCGAACGAATCATTTTTTTTTTTTAAATAATTGTAATTTAGTCTCTACTTTTGCATTCAGCACACTTTTTTAAAAATAAAAATAAAAATACTAAAGAACTTCGGATTATTAACCTAACGTGCCCTTTCCTATTTTTCTATATATTTGCACATGCACACATACACACACACATATATATGTATACATATATATATTACATTATTTCGATATAATACTCACACACGCCTACACACACACGAACGTATATATATATTATATTATATTATATTATATTATATTATATTATATTATATATATATATATATATATATATATATATATATATATATATATATATATATATATATATATATATATATATATATATATATATATATACGAACTCCTGTTACATACTACTTGGTTTTGAATTCAAATTAGTCGTTCACCTAGACTAAGAATGCTAAAGAATTCAGTCTGCTCTTCTTTTTTAAGGGATAGCCTAAATCACAATGGATGGAGGGATTCATACCTTTTCAAATTATTTTTATACGTAAGTGGTTAGGTAAGAATTTGATCTCTGCTCGCCGATACCTTTTTTCGAACATATATCCGTTACGCTGCAAACAAATCCTTATTGTCTATACATCAAAACATTTAACCAACTGTCAAGAAAAACATATTTTCTCATCGTGATTATTTGAATCACTCGCAGGAAACTTAGTGCAAACCCATTATTTTGAAAGCAGTAAGACAAGATTTTCTCGGGGATGGAAATATATGCTTTTCGAATATTAAAATTTTATCTTGTTTTTCTGGTTCTCTTTTCTATCGTTCTAGAACAAGAAGAACTGGCAATTCCCATCGATGCTCATCATTTATGCAATAAAGCCAACATGCTGCCTTTTTTACGGATGCATACAAGTATGTATAGATTTCTAAAATATCCTGGCTCACATGTTCAAATATCTATCAAGTAGTCTTTTAATGGCTAGATCTTTATCGCAGATTAATATACTATAATATCACTTGTCTTTTTGTATGCAATAATGATCAAATGATCATATATATCTTTAAGTGTACAATTCCAGATTCTTTCTTACCTAACTCCTAATCTACACACACACACACACACACATATATATATATATATATATATATATATATATATATATATATATATATATATATATATATATAGTTTTAAAAACAAGGAATTTATTGATTTTAATTTTATTAGTCTCTAAGGCCATTTCAACCAACATCTAATCAGTAGACAGTCGTTGGATCATTAATTAACGAAAAGTACAGTAACGAAAATAAAGAGCAAAAAAAGGGGGAAACACGCTAAAATAACAAACAAGTGTATATACTTGTAACGAGGGGATGGGAAATAACGTGTAAATAAATTAGCGAAGGGCAGTTAAAATAAAATATCCCCCAACAGATTAAGGGACTTTACAAATTCTTTCTGTCGGCAGAGAGAAGGTTTCCTTAATCCTATACAGACTGATTCCAAAATCTTTAAATAATTTTTGGAACCAGCCGTATGAATGATTTTAAACCACTCTTTTTTATACAACTTGGCACAGGCTATATTTTGAAGTAAGTGTTGAGCAATAGCCGATTCCATATTTATGGAGGGAATATAACACATTTTCTCTATCTTACCAAGTCATATACATATATATATATATATATATATATATATATATATATATATATATATATATATATATATATATATCGGATGTAACAGCAAAATTGTCCATTGTTAGATTAAGCTTTGAACCCTTGTGTAATGAAAACAGGACAAGAGATTCTGTCTAGTAATCTTTTATTCAATTAAGAATCTTACTAATTGTCTACTTGACAAGCGGAAATGTACAGGTTTTATAGCATGGATTATCAAAGGGGAGATAATCCATATTCACAACACCTTGTATCTTAGAAATGATAAAAGATAACTTACTGGAATTCTTCGAGGCTTTTATAACACTGTTGGATTCTACTGTGAGCAATAAGAATGAATACCGACTCGATAAGCTTAACAGAAAATCTTGAAATCAATCATAAACAAAAATCACATGTTCATCATTAATTGATAGGATCGGAAGTTCATGAAGGATAGAAATAAAGTTTTAATATATACATATATATATATATATATATATATATATATATATATATATATATATATATATTTCTCTCTTTATCTTCCTATCTCTCTCTGTCTATCCGTCTCTGTCACTGTCTGTCTGTCTGTCTGTCTGTCTATCTCTCTCTCTCTCTCTCTCTCTCTCTATATATATATATATATATATATATATATATATATATATATATATTCATTTTCAAGATGACCTTCGACCTTTCTAACCTTCTAACTTTCTATAATGGAGTAGAAAGGTGCCTGGCAGTTTTCACGTACGATTTCATTTTCATTTTTTTTTCCACTGCTCTTTGTACTGTCATAGCTGAAACTCCTCTTTCAAGTGTCAAACGTCTTTTCTACTTGACCACTTTAGCTGTTAGTTTAAATGATACCTCTTCATGTTGTAACCTCCTCATCCAGTTTTCCTTTTTAATGATCCCTCTTTTTAATGTTCTTCACTATTCTTATGATGGTTCTGGAATCGTCTTTGAAGATGGAAGCCAGAGTATGAATGTTGTATCATTACCGAAGGTCAGAATGATTTTTCCTCTCACTATTGCTCATTTAGGAAGCTCGTGAAAAGGCACTAAATGATTTTAACCTGTTCTCTTTCTAGCTGAATACCCAAAAATATTTACAGTGATTCTTACGACAAATGGTATCAAGATGGCTAAACGTCTTATCGAAACAAGTGGAAACTCAATGTTTTTTAGATATTAAACATTTTGTGGAATGGTCAGTTATGCTGTTACACTGTTTGGACAATTTTGCTGATACACTCGGTATTCATACACCCACAACAACAATATGTGTGTGTGCGTGTATGTCTGTGCCTATATGTGTGTGTGGGTGTGTATTGTGTGCGTGGTATATATCAGAGTGTATCAGCAAAATTGTTCAAACCATGTAACAGCATAACTCTCCATTCCATAAAAACGAATAAATAATACAAAATTAAAATGAAAAACAAGTAAAATAAATTAAGCCAAACAAACAAATAAATAAATAAACAAACCACTCCCGCAAAATTAACCGCCAGAATAAATCACCCTCCTTATATTTCTCTCTCACATTATAATTTCTGCGTCGTTGAATGTACTCTACTTTTAATACATAGAAGAGGACACCACCCATGAAGGACCCAAGCTGACTCTCTAAACCTCTCTCACATTCATCCACACTAGACAGATATGCTTGCCGTGGTGATGGGGTCTCCCACATACACACATTCACGAAAAATATATACACATACACATACCTTGCACAATCCAAAGAAAACTAAAAGATAAAATACACATAACACACACATCAGGAAACAATAAAACTGCCAAGAAGGTCAATCATGAGTCTTCCAATCTCTGCTTAAAAGAAGTTGAAAATGGCCTTTGACCAATTAAAGAATTTATCAAAAAGTAACGATAAAAACAAATGAATACTTCGGGTAAAGTTCAACTTCTCCAGAGACAGTCATTAACCCCTGTACTTCACTGCTACTAACAAGCAGGTGTTTTTTCTCCTGACGATGGCCATGCTGACCGAAACTAGTCAAGAAACCTAATTTTAAAGAAATAAGACAAAAATATTAATGTAAAACACGATGAGTCTGAAATTTAAGATTTTTATCAATTTTTATTGTTCAACATACACACACGCGCGCACGCGCGCACACACACACACACACACATATATATATATATATATATATATATATATATATATATGTGTGTGTGTGTGTGAATGGGCACATGTGTGTGTGCGTGTGAATGAGAGAGAGAGAGTTCGAAACAAATATAGATAAAATATGGACTGAATTTTGAGAGACTGATAAGATAACGAACAAGTAAAAAACGTTCATCAATCTAACATGTTTCCTTTTTATTAAAACTTCATCTGAGAATGAAATATGGAGAAAAAATTTCAGAAATTCTTTTCTTTCTCGTACATATCACATCTTCTGATCACTGAAACATTAATAAAAGAGAAAATGTCAGATTGATAAACATTTTCTATTTGTAAATATGTATATATATATATATATATATATATATATATATATATATATATGGTAGAAATAATGAGGAGGATTTGAAATAATCATAATTAAGTAATTCATCGAGTCTAGAAGAAACCTCAACAGAATGCAGAAAGCACTGGACAGCCGTTTCATCCTATTTGGAAGTCATCAGCAATGCGCATCCACTACCGAGAATTGAAACCCCGACAGTTACGTTATCAGGCAAATGTCATACCAACAGTACCAACAGGCCTAATAATTTCTACCCCTTGTATATCCTTCCTTGAACCGGCTTCTAATGATGTGGATGGAGCGGATTGGGGACAGTAGTCATGGCTCGTAGGGGCACATTTCTATGGGTAGTGAAGCTCGGATGAGTTCCACTACGGAATATGTAATCGAGCGGCGATATATCGAGTCTAATTCGCTACCTCATCGTCACCGAAGCCCGTCGGTACGTATGCCTGATAACGTAACTGTCCGGGTTTCAATTCTCGGTAGTGGATGCGCATTGCTGATGAGCTCCAAATATAGGACGAAACGGCCGTCCAGTGCTTTCTGCATTCTCTTGAGGTTTTTTCTAGACTCGATGAATTACTTAATTATAATTACCGAAAATCCTCCTAATTTTTCTATCATTTGTATATCCTTGCTTGAACTGGCTTCTAATGATCTGGATGGGGTGGCCTGTGGAGAGTAGTCATGGCTCGTTGCGGCACAGTCCTATGGGTAAGGTAAAAATCGGATGAGTTCCACCACGGAATATGCGGCGCTGTATCGAGTCTAATTCGCTACCTCTTCGTCGTCTTCCTTGTTATCACGGGTTGACCCAAGCCTTGTGAGTGAAACAGTGGGCCGTCGAAAGCTGTGTGGGCACGAAGCTACAAATCATCGCTGATAACACACTCTCTTTTAGAAACTGTAACTGATCAGCAAAAGTCGGTGTTGAACAAACACGAATCTGCCTGAGCGAGAAGCTATCCTCGAATATATATAGTGACCAGCTATTATATATATATATATATATATATATATATATATGGTAAGATAGAAATGTTAAAAGGAAGAATGAAAACAAAAAAAAACTGCTCAATGCAAAATTCAGAATCGTATATGTAAAGATAATATATCTAAGAAAAGGCTAAAATGCCAACAAACCCCACTTCTCAGGTTTCAACCGTAAGGTCTCCTCAGTCAAGTGGTAGAATATGTATTATTGGAAAATTACAATTATTGCAGCAGAAGACCAAAAGGGCAATGGGGTGCATTTGGTCATCACTAACTAACCTATCCCTAGATAATCAGATGCACGATCCATTCATTCATTTCAATTAACACATATACCACAAGGAGACATCCTTCGCCATTTACACTTACATATACCACAATACCCCATACACGAAAGGAACATACAAAAACACCCCATTATTTAAAAATTTCTGATGAGAAAATTTTCATAGAAAATATATATATATATAAATTTAAAGATGGTATGAAATGACATTGGTAAATGCTGTCGTAATTCTTGGCTTTATTTCATCTTTGGTGTTGCAAAGAATTTTGTAGGTTTATCGCCCAACTGCGCCACACGCATAATAAACAAACGATTGACAATCCTAGGAGTCAGGTGAGCAGATGTTAGGTGTGACATGGACGCAGAAATTGTTTGACAGCTGTGACTAGGTCCCCCTGCCTGTGTGACGTGGTTCAGAGTCCTGTTTCAGATATAGGATCTCTCCAGCAGCCATCCTCTTGACGCACGTCAGCACTACCTCCTCAAGTTAAGTCTGAGACCCTCACCATCAAATTCGGGTGTTCTTTTCTTATCGCAACAATCAGAAGAAGTTATCCGAGCTGTTATACCTTCGTAATCAACATTACACTCATCCAACCCTTTCTGAATCCTTTTGACTGTTCTCAGATTGATAACCAAGCCCTCAGAAATGTTCGTGTTGGAGTATCCGGTTCGAATGGCAAACAGTAGAGCATACCTTTTCCAAATTTCTAGCGGAGTGCATTGCATTATGGTGCTCTTTTTCTCACAGACGGTGGCAAACTAGCCCTACTACACTGTGCAGTCGACAAAATCAACGGAATTAAAATATAATTTGGTGACAATTTACCCATCGTATTGGTTCACGCATCGCACCGTCAATACGGATTTTTTTTTTCTTTTTTTGCCCTTTCAGGACTGAGAAGATCCACGTCTGCAATTGTTTTCTGGATCTATATGCCATTATAATGCACAAATTTGAAAAAAAATACTGGAAAATGTATAACTAACTCGCTTAAATGTATAGTGATAAATCATTTTGGGAGTTCTAAATTGTCCACAAAATGAAAATTACTATAAAGAAACGATAATTCTTTAACAAAATAACATGGAAAAAAAACTGAATTATTCTCAAAAATAAAAAACATATAATCATCCACAGACAGACTGTTTCTCTGTATCACAGCTCATCAGTGTGGCTAGACGTCCAATCGTTTCAGGTTGGAACTGATTTGGTACGAGTCGGAGATTATAGCCTCGAGGCCAACGACGCCCTGCAGAGAGAAAGGTGAATTTTTATGTATTTCTTTTTTCATAAACCCACCAGTCACTGAGAGAACTCAATCACTATGAGAGCCTTTCATTATGAGCAGTAATAGGGACTGTTTACAAGTTCATTCCTTACTCCACACAGAGCTAGAGCGATTAAATTATTTTATCGAGAGCTAATATCGTTATCCACAGCTCATCAGTGTGGCTAGACATCAATATATATATATATATATATATATATATATATATATATATATATATATATATATATATATAAGGTTGGTGCAAAAATAATGACGTAATAATGTCGTTTTTGACGTATTTTTAACGTCAAAAAACGACATTATTACGTCATTATTTTTGCACCAACCTAATAACAAAGAATTAAGAGATATAAGGAAGAAAATGAGATGAACATGTGATATATAAATTTTTAGATTATTAGAACATTATTGTGTATGTGAATGACACATTTTTCCACTACGTCATTCAATTGCCTATATATATATATATATATTATTGGTAATCAATTTTATTATTACATAGTTTTCTCTATAAAAATATTTTTAAAAATTAATCTGTAATAATTTTTCAAAACATACGGTGTCATCGCTTGTTTTTTTCAAAATTCTGAGGGAATAAAAGAAAAAAGACAGAAGAGAAAAAAAAACAAATAATCGCTCCACTGCCTCCACCACATCGTTTTGACTTGGAAAGATGAATTTATTTTACATTTGTTTAGTGACCGTCCCGACTTCTTAAAAGCATGATGGAAGTGTATATGTTTCATCTCACGACGCCTAGCCTATTATAACAATAGAATCTTTAGATCTATTTTTCTTGTTAGCCAACGAGATTTGAAAATAGAATCTTAAAGTCAGTAACATTCTTAGAAGTAAAGAAGACCACATAAAACAAAAACAAAGCTGAAGGGTCCATTTCCAAGAGAAATCTACTTCTCGGCTTTGCGAAAGAATTCCTCCAGAAAATTAATACTTCTCATTCAAGACACAGAGAAGGTCGTCGATGTAGTGACAAACTCTAAATTTTATTTTATATTGATATTACATTTTATTAAGGGAAATCTATGAAAATAAAATGCTTTCCTACCAACTCTAAGTTCTGGTGTCAGACACAAAACTTGGTAGAATCAGCAACTTTCAAAAATAGATGCCACTTAAGAAACAAGACAACCATTGCGTAAAATTTTAAAAGGTACAACACATTTATTTCCAATTTATATATTCGAAAAGTTCAAAACGACAGTTGCACAGAAATGTCTTTTTGTGCGCCTCTTTGGGCAAAATAACACTTTCCTGGGGTAACAAAAAAAGAGATTACCCACAGAAACAAGAAAAAAGTGATACAATTTGCTATATAAGAAACAGATCCAGATATAAAAATACATTTAGCTTGATAAGAAATAAATTCATATACAAAAATGAATCCCTTCAAAAATAGGAAAAACGGGAAAAACTTGGAGAAAAGAAGAACAAAATGGCACAAGGCGGAAATTTTTCGAATAGCACCCTCCGCCATTCTTAACAGCTTACAGAACCAGGACCGAAGTGGATTTTGGATTATAAAACTTTTGGTTGAAATTTTCTGGTGTAGGAATTTGCCTTGTCTCAGCCAAGTCTGATTTACGACCTACGGCTGGACCGTCATTTGAAATGCGACTGTATACTCCGTCCATTCTTATCAATGGTCCATCCTTGCCTCTCGTCTGTTATTTTCCTCGCCGAAATCAGCCGTTTTTATTCGAAAATAGGCCTGTTGTATCGGCTCCAGGTAAATTTTCACAAAGACCACCGAACATTTTTCTCATTGGTCAATATATATATACGGTGGAGTAATGGATATCGGCTTGGATTGAGGAATCGGAGAGCTGAGTTCGAATTCCAGTCGAATCCATTACATTCACTTACGTGCTAATACCCTTGGGAAAGGTATGAATCCTCTTCTTCTCCCTCCAGCTATGGGCAAAATAGCAGGACAGCTATAGACAGCAACTGGTCTAGGAGAAGGACAACTCTGAATTCAAAACCTGCGGAGGGTCGTTTGGGAACCTTGTGGCATTCGGTGCACCAGGTCTCTGTATTCGTCCTTCCAAAAAGTGTGGATGGTCCTGCACGAGGATAATCAAATCTCATGTGCCGGTGTCGGGCTGTCGGTTTCCTGGAAACTGATCTGCTTGACCCTCATACGTCGAATCTCGACGAGAGAGTCGATCATATATATATATATATATATATATATATATATATATGTATATATAAATCTCTCCAAGTATTCAAAAAAAAATAAACCCGAAAGACTTCAAATAATTTTGGCCGCCCACCGCTGTAGCCTAAAAAGCAATAAAAATGTACAAAATTAAACACACAGACCGTCTGGCTTTCAGAAGAATAAACTTTTCCCAAAAACATGTATATAAAAAAACAACTTAGACGATTATACACAGATCTTTAACATTTGTTTTTGCAAATGATAAAAATGAATTTTTTATAAATCTGTTCGTTTATGTATTGATTTGTTATGCCGTGTACAATGTATTACAAATATTCGGTTGGTGCAAAAATAATGACGTAATAATGTCATTTTTTGACGTTAAAAAATACGTCAAAAAACGACATTATTACGTCATTATTTTGGCACCGACCTAAAAATGTAAAATTCTTTTTGGAAACTCATAGAATTAGGTATATTCAGCGTATATGTTTTATCAATATTTTTTTCTGTGTGAATAGGAATTTATATACATTTCTCTTTTATTTTAAAGGAAGAATTTTATAAGAATATATAAAGCAAAAGGAAATAAAAATAATTTAGGAAGTGTTTAATGGTCTAACATTCCCTGGCACAATATTGTGAAAAAATTCATTTTTTTTTTTCCTTTTGATTTATTATTTATTTTTATTGTAAAATTAAGTTGTAATTATTTCTATATTAGAAAGTTATTATTGTTAAATAAAGTGTTTCCTTCAAATCATAACAAATATCGAGCCATCTATCGATTTCTTTATTTTTTTCTCTCTTATTTTTAAATTGCCTTTTTAACAACATCGACCAATAAATCTTGCAGAAAAGTGAATATTTGCAGACTTTTCGAAAATTGATCTGTAAACATTATTTTTTTTTATATGAAGAATTCACAATATTCCAATCGTATATAGCAAAATGGAAATTGCTGATGCATTAAGATGTTTTTTTTTTCAATAAAACAGCAACATTTTGCTCAGTTTAATTAAAAATACAAATAGCTTTTAGTATGACATATTTAGCTCCGACATCTTCTTTGTAATTTCACATGTGTCACTTTTCCGCTTTCAACTGACATTTCTTTTTCTACCTACGTATCCATCTATTGCAAAAGAATTTCTACTGAAGTAATAAATTATCTCTTGACCAAATAAATGATAAGAATACTATCCTCTTTCATTCATGGAATTTCTCTTAGTTACGGATGTTACTTGGCGGCACCCATTTTCTTTCTCAGATGCTATTTTTGCTTGTATGGTGGTCATGGTAATTTTCTATAAAGAAAAAAAAACAGCTTTCACTGACCTAACATTTAGCGTGCTAAATTTATGTAATCTTACTCTTAATATATTTTTTTTAAGGATAATAGGTTTTTCAAATCCACTGTCCTCGCACATACCTTATTCATGGAGGTTTTCTTTATAACCTCTTGTTTAAAGTAGAGTGCAAATACTATATCTTGGTTGCATTATTATTTTTCTGTCTCTATTGTATTTGTTGCTGCAGTTGAATCTTTTCAAAAGATTCGTTAACGTTTTGTTTTCATTCCATAGTTATTCTGATGAATAGAGCGTCTAGTGGAATCAGACCAATGAAAAAGGAAAACAACAGTGCGGGTCATATATATATATATATATATATATATATATATATATATATATATATATATATATATATATTATAAATTACTTGATTCAAAATATGGTTTTTCCGCTACACAGTTTTAACCATGTTTCAAAAATGGAAGGTCCAAATTTAATTTTGTAATTAAAGACATTAGTTCCATTTCATCCTCAAGCGAATTTTGGAGTAACTTATAAAATTACTGAATTTTAAAGTCAGCAAAAATCATAATTTACGTTTCCAAGGAAACAGAGAAATTCATTTCAACCAGACTCCAAAATTCGCTTGAGGATGAAATGGAACTAATGTCTTTAATTTAATTACAAAATTAAATTGGGACGTTCAATTTTTGAAACATGGTTAGGCCTGTGTGGCGGAAAAACCATATTTTAAATCAAGTAATTTATAATATTAATGCTCTGTAAATTTACATTGAGCACTATATTGTAAAAATAAAAATATCTATAAGAACACCGGATTATATATCTTACTGTTCTTTCTTTTTATTTATATATATATATATATATATATATATATATATATATATATATATATATAAATTATTTTATTTAAACTTGAGCACAAAGTTGCTAGCCAGAAAGCGAGAGAACATCTTTTTATCTAGTGAGCAAACAACCTTTGAATGAACATATATGATAGTGAATAGGAGAGAGAAAAGAATCGTGAAGGTCACAGTAAACTTTTTCACGGACAAGAGCATCTGATGTCGCTTACCGTCTCATTTAATGGCTTTGTTCGATAAAGAACGAACTTTGCTAGTCACGAAAACTGAAATCTTGCCTCGGTGGTAAAAGGAAATAACTGAATAAAACGCAACGACAAAGAATAATAGTAGTAGAAGACAAATGGCCAAAGCTTAATAGCAAAGGATGTAGCTAAAACCCGTTCAAATGACTAATGAACCCACCATACGGGGAAATGTTGTGAGTGTGAACATTATTTATCGTCTGGTTCTTTATGTTTTCTTTGTCATCTTTTTTTTGGCGGGAATAGATAATTAATTTTCTCTGCTTCATTGTGTATTTGATCAAATATTTTTTAAGCATTCCAACCCAAGCAAGGCTGGATGCTACTAACGCGCAAGGGGTTACAGAGAATGGGAGAGAGAGAGAGTAAAGTGGCCTGATAGAGGAACGGATGAAAAGAAGGATGGGGAATAGATCAAGGCAACTAAAGATATCGATTGACATTACATTTGAATAGTTTGAGATTATAGCTACCAGAGAAACAAGTAATAGGAATAGAATTCCACAAACGGGAGGTGCGAGACATGAAGCTACTGGAGTAGAAGAGACGGCTACATTTAACCGTTTCGACAGTGAATGGGTGGGACCGTGATGCCACGTTTAAATCCATGCAGTCTGGGAACTAGCGAAAGTGTATCTCGTCGGAGTAGTTACCGCGAACGTATTTTTATATTTGATTTTTAGAAAAGACAGAGGGAGGCGACGGCATGTCTGTGAGAGAGTGAATGTAGATGCCAGATCAGGGCCAATGACATGGCATATCCGTCTCTGGATTTTGTCGAGGACCTTAACACGAATAGCGGGGCCACCAGACCATATATGGCAACAGTATTCCATGCAAGGGCGAATGCTTGATTTATAGATTTGAAGGATGAACTCTGGCGAGAAAAACTTTCTGGCGCGACACAGGGAACCAACTTTCCTTGCGGTGGACGAAGCTATTGAGTCAATGTATTTTTTTCATCTCGGGTCAGCGGACAATGTGATACCAAGCAGTCACAGAGAGGTGCTCTCGTGGATTTGAGCATCAGACATTGTAATGGGAAGCAGGGCATAGCAGTTTTGTTTTTCAGGAAAAAAAGTTAACCAGACGTTGCCTGCTCCAGTCAACAACCGATCGGAGACCCTTTTCGAGACCATCGGCCAGGTTAGTTTTGTCAGCGATACCAGATTTGCTATTTAGGCAAGAGTAAATAGTAATGTTGTCTGCATAGATGCCTACTTGGGAGCTGATGACATCAGGAAGATCGTTAATGAAGATATGAAACAGTGTGGGGCTTTGGGAACACTTGCGTTCGTGGGAAAAGGAACTGGAAGAGAATCCATTAAGGACGGCCTTTATTACACGGTTTTACAGGAATTATCGTATTAAGTTAAATAATTGACCTGAAGATCCTGTCTAGCACATGAAATTTGTTTTCTGTGACTAAAATTTGGAACTTGATTAGCAAATTTTTATCAGAGCTTATGGTTAAACATTGTTGGAAACATTGCTTAAGTTCGTTTGGATCTGTACTAAGCAGGATGAGTGCTTACCCGAATCCAGTATTGTATACAACTTGTCTCCTTATACATGATCCCATATCTCCGTGGCGTCAGTTAAAATTGATGCCCTCTTTTTCCATATATTTAAATTTAAATGATCAACTGTATTTTTGAAATGTGATAATTTCATTGAAATCGCTAAAATCTTTCACATTTACACTTTAAATCAAGAAAATACGAACTTTTATCAAAATTGTCACAGTAACCGACGATAAAAAGAACTTGTCAGTTTGACCTGAAACCAGAAAGACATTGGACAAATTACGTAAACATACACTTTCATTCTATAAAGGAATAAATATAACTTATTTAGTATTAGGTTGGTGCAAAAATAATGACGTAATAATGTCGTTTTTGACGTTAAAATTACGTCAAAAAACGACATTATTACGTCATTATTTTTGCACCAACCTAATATTTCTAAATTCTCACGATAACCATTTCAGCTGAATTGGAAAATGAAACGAATACGGCATACATAGATAAGGATTGAAATAAAACCTTTCCGAATGTAATTAGGTTATCTCACAACCTATGTACGCGAAAATTTTATACCTGGTTCTACCATCGTATTCTGCTTATGCTGACGACGTTTAGGTCTTTGTGTCGAACAGTACCGATACTGACGAAGTCAGCAAAATAATCAGAGAGTACGAGACAGGGGCCATGATCAACCATGATAAGACGGCTGGCTTGCGGTTGGGTGAATGGAAGGGAGTTTTTCCCTCCGGACATTTCCTCTGGTCGGACGGGTCGGTCAAGATACTGAGCTTATGGCTAAGTCTCGATCTCCTGTTGGAAATGAATTTGTGAGAATTTCTTCTCACACGGTTTAACACTTGGCAGAGACAAGAAAAGACATACAATTAACAAAGCCTACCTTAAAATTCAATACAAATTTGATTGCGTCTTTGCAAAAAAAGATTATGCCCTTTTTTGCCCCTGTGAGTAGGGTGGGGTAGTTACTTCAAAGAAGTGGTAGTGTTTTTCTTCTCTGTAGGACTCAACTGGTCTCTATGCGGATTCGAAGAAGCAGAAATTTGACGGTCGTCGCAGGAGCATTACCAATTTGGTTGCTGAAATAATAACTCGGCTATTGTCGAGAGCATGCAGAAAAGTTCTTCATGTATAATTTGACGACAGTCTATAAACCGACTGAATTATTCAGCCTTCAAAAGTCTCTAGAATATGAGACAAGAAGAATAATTGTCTAATTTAGGCTTAATTTTGGGCGCTAAAGGCCCTGTAATGTGAGAGACATATGAGTCTTGTCATTTCGAAGATTTTTCAGCAACTGCTAAAAAAGAAAAAGGCACGGGCCGTTGAAATGCCCGACCAAAAGCAAAGTCAATGAGATTGGTCGGTACAAAAATACGGTGTGGTATAAATTAGCCAATAGGAGCTTAGCTTTAATTGCAGAATTTCTCACACACTGCCAAGGAAGAAAGGAAAAAGTAATGGTTAATCATTACTTTTTCTGATAAGGATAAGGTAATTAAAAACTGTCAATAGGTGACAGGTATTAGGTTGATGCAAAAATAATGACGTAATAATGACGTAATAATGTCGTTTCTTGACGTTAAAAAATACGTCAAAAAACGACATTATTACGTCATTATTTTTGCACCAACCTAATAACAAGGTTGTCCCTAGGGACTTAACTGTTGACTATTCAGTTAATTATTATTATTATTAAATTTGAATATGCTGGCCTTGTCTGCTGTTAATTAAATTGCAACAATAATCTAGATATTTAGATCAGTATATCTATAAAAAGGGAGGTGACTTTTACTTAAGTCCAATAACCACAATTTGGGGATATATAAGGTTATTGTGAAATTTTGTCCGTACAGTGTTATAAACGTGAAGTAAAGAATCACGGTCACAGCTAGATGAGACCAAATTGTCAACAGAAAAATTGTTGTAAATGGTATGAGAGGCCAAATCAGCCTTGTACTTTTTCGCATGAAATTTAAGTATAAAACTCAAGATGAAAGGGCTGGCATTAAACCCGAAGATAATAGTATTATATCTGTAAGTGCATAATTTGTCATTCACCTTAAGAAAAAAGCAAAATCTATTTTTGTCTTCAACAGTTTTCAGGTGAATTTGTAGAAATGCTTTACGCAAATCGCCCAGAAGAACATAATTATTCTTTCGTAACGTTAACAATAAATCCAATAATTGAGCAGTGAGATTAACGCCAGAATAAGCGGCGTCATTGATTGATGTACCCCCCCCCGTCTCTTCAACGAACAGTTGAAGACGGGGCTGATTTTTGTAGTTACCCCCTGACCCTCCTTGATGACAGGTCTATGGGGGACCCAAATATAATTCTCGTAAGTCCCTGGCAGGACGAGAATGGTTCAATTATGCCACAGTCTTCGTACTCATTGAAGACTTTTAAATAATCATCGTACAGTCCCTTCCTGTTTAAGGACTCCGCCACTCTCTGCATTATTCTCAGAGAAGGCACATAGTTTGACTCAACACGAGAAAGCTTCTCGTAGTCCCAAGGTAGATCAATATAGTATCTACCGTCCTTAAGAACGATAGACTCCTCAAATTTCTTCATCTTCTTTTCATCTAGGGAAGACAACTTTCTGTCCTCATCGACCCCTATGGAATCGAGAGAAAGAAATTTCTCTATCCCACGTTCGATCGAAGATTCATAGAAGAAAGGCTGAAGTGCATCCTCGTACGAATGGACAGGATTCAAAACGAGGAAGAGAATTCACCACCTTATCAAAGGGAGGCAACTCTTCCTTAACAGGATTATGTGATAAAAACTTTCTTCCTTCCCCAAAGGGGATTACATACTTGGAGATTTTCCAAGAGCTACCACCTAGGTATCGGATCACACGGAGATTATTAATCCGTTGAATCAAGCCTAATCCAATGATGCCATTAATAGCAGACCCATTTAGATCACTATAACCTGGACAGAGACGAAAACCTTCCTTAGTTAAGTTAGAGGTTATTTCATCAAACCTGTCCACATTGAACCTCAGATTCAGATCCCCAGCAAATAAAGCCGGAAATAAAAAGGTTTTTGAAACCCTAATTTAAGGGATACATTAAATTCCTGAAGGTTCAAGCAACTACTCCCAATCATAGTATTTACAGGCATCTCTACCGATCTGGGTTTAAATTTTACCCCGGAATTTAACTGTGTTAAAATAGCCTGTGAAAAGAAAGATCTCTGGCTGCCTGTATCTAAAAGGCAGTAGAAGTAAACGGGGTGTTTATTTACCCTCATAGAAATTTTGAGAACTGGGAAAATGCAGTTTCCCTGCCCCGTTAAGGTAGTCCTTCCAACACAGGATTTGGGACTTTTAGGGCACATAATAGAATAGTGATTCTTTAGCCCACAAATCGCGCAAGGGTAAGGGAAACCTTTAATCCCTTTGCAATGCGAATCCAAGTGTTCACCTAGGCACTTAGTACACAAATTAAGTTCCTTGGCCCTCTGAAATTTTGTCTTCGAAGGCCTGGTGTTTGGTACACTCCTTAACAGAATGATCCGTAGCCTTGCATAATTTACAGGTTTTAAAGGCTTCGCCATTATTAGCGAGAGATTTGAAGGTATTCATGCCCTTCTTTACATTAGCGGATTTGGAGTAAGACCCTGCCGCCATGTTGGGCTTGTGTTCCGAAGAAGGACGAGCCGCCATATTGTACGAGCAGTATTCCCGCCTTTTCTCATTCAAAGGAGCCGCCATTAAAATATCAATGATGTCGAAGGTAAAAGACATAATGGAAGATAGAGAAGGAAATCTCATTAGATTTATTCATTACTTCCCTTCTCACACTGCTAGGAAATTTATTGAATAAAATGTGGGCCATAATGGCCCCAGATGTAGAATTATCTACGAAAAAATCTGTCCCGTGGACTTATCCAACTCAGTTAAATCGAATTTCACTCGTTCAAGAAAAACTTTTAATTCCTTAAAACGAGTTATCCGTTCAGAAGGAGGAATAATTTCTTCAAATATTCGATTTTTTATCAACGAAGGATTTAAGTATTTTTCTTTTAAACTAGCCAAAGCTAGGTCATAATTTTCTGGAGTTATATCCAAGCTGGAGATGAGGTCAAATGCCTGCCCTCCCAACTTGGATTTCAACAGAACCATCCTGTCTGCTTTTCCCAAGTTAGATGCACAAAATTCAAACCGTCCGAGGAAGGTCCTGAATTCAAAAATATCAGAAGAATTTGACGCTGAAAAAATGGGGCATTCAAGATTTAACCCTAAGGGTCTAATAGGAACTGATTGAACAGTCTCGCAACTCTCGTTTCTAGCTTTTAACTTGGGTAATTGTTCCCTGATGTTGGAAGAAAATTGTGTCGAATCATTACACAATTTCAACCTCTCCTCGGGGGGGGAGACTTTAAAATTAACTGATCCATCAAATCATCTAACTCTGTCAACCATTTGTTGATGACAGATGTTTGAATCGATAGTAGTTAAGCTAGCACCATTTTCTTTTATCCATTCCACAGTACTGCTAATACGAAACTTTTTGGCAACAATCTTGGCGAATAAATCCTTCGAATCCATATTATAATTAGTCAATAATAAGAAATAATGAGATTAGTATGTATGTGAAATTTTCCAAACTACAAACAACATAAAATCTTCCAAGATCAATAATATAGATTGTTCCCTGAAAGTCAATACCGATCGCCCGCAGTGTAGAAAGTGTAACTTTAAATTACGAACCTGTCGGAGCTAGTTTTACGCAATATCCATCGGACAAATAACCATAAAACCTCTAGTAAGACTAGGTTTGTTAGATTTATTCTACGTCAAACAGCAATAATAATAATAATTATAATTCGTTATCATGAATGTAGACATTGGGAAGGGAATGTCAATCATACGGTAATGAATTGAGCAAATAAACAAGTAATAGTTTGTAATAATTATGCACTGAGAATCTTGCAAATGATTGATTTGGGAATTTGGAGCCTTCGAAAGAGCATTTACGAGACAGTTAATGTAGAAAGGACACTACAGGTTCAACGTTACATTTGTCCAAAAGATAGATGTGAAAATCAAGGCAGAAAAGCCCAAAGTCTGACACAAACTTGGACTTTGATTGGAAAGTAACGACTGTAAAACTCCTGGCAAAATACGACAGCAGTACTCCATTTTCGATTGAATCTGTCTCCTGTAAAGGTAGAGAATAGCAAACGGAGTACTGGAGCACCGCGGAGAGCAGACCATTTTCCCCAGCATCTTTAGAGATGGATTGTATGTACGAGTTCCACTTGAGGTCTGGAGATAATGACGGTTTCTCCTACATGTTACGCAGATAAATTACGTATTTTCTTGAACAAACTCCCAAGAGGATCCTTTCTCTATCTCGAGGATTCTATCTCGTTCATAACAACCTTAACCTTAAATCTAAGGTTAACTAATATCTTCCCCACATGGTTCTTGGATGTTGTACTGGGTGAACATTATTGTAAAACGCTTATCAAGACAAGATGGACGTTGCACTTAAAACATTTCTCTAAAGTAAACCAGATTAAAAAAAAGAAGTAGACTATCTTATTTAATCGCTTCAAAACGCTTTGAAAGAGGATCCGTTTCTCTAAAGTAAACCAGATTAAAAAAGAAGAAGTAGACTCTATCTTATTTAATCGCTTCAAAACGCTTTGAAAGGGGATCCGTTTCTCGAAAGTAAAGAAGATTTAAAAAAAAGAAGTAGACTCTATCTTATTTAATCGCTTCAAAACGCTTTGAAAGGGGATCCCCTTCTCTAAAGTAAACCAGATTCAAAAAAGAATTAGACTCTATCTTACATATTTTAGGTCTGCCATTCGTCCATGTTTTCAGTATCGATATCACGTATGGTTTACTGATCCTGCTATATACTTGGTAATTCTTGATGTGCTCTGTGCAGGAATCTGTAATTTTGTTGGTCCTGCCTTAGTGTTTCGTCTTCAGTCACTTTCCAACTACCGTAGACTGGATTCCCTCTACTTTTTCTACGAATACTTGCGTGGTAGTTATTCTGGTGAGCCCTCGTCGATTTTATCTGGACTTTGTGACTTTAGGAGCATTATTGGATTGAACATCTTGCAATTGAGGTGGATACATATGACCGTGAGTTTTTTTGCTAACGGTTTTTCTCTCACATTTTTCACTTGTGGAACTCTCTTCCGACTTCTTGCTTCTAAATCAACTTCTATCTTCAAGAGTATAATGCAATGTCGATCGATATCTTTTACCTTCTTAATTCTTGTTTTTTTTTTTAATAGTATTTTATTCATAACCTTCAACATTCAGTAACCAGTTGCGTTTCAGTGGCTCTATTGACTTGTTTGGGGTGAAGTGATTAAAAGAACATTAAATCCTGTTAAATAATTCTCAAAAGGTATCGCATAATTATTGGATAAGGAGGAAGAAAACATTGAAAATACTGGTTTATATGCAGAGGAATAAAATGCAATTGTGCAGTGTAATCCGATAGTCTTGTTTCCGGCTACCTCTCTTTCAAACTGTAGGAGCTCGCGTCAGCCATCTAAAATGGATAATTATATGTAGACGTAACAAGACATGCAAATGATTGATTTTTGAAGGTGGAACCTTCGAAAGAGCATTTACGAGACAGTTAGTGTAGAAAGGACACTACAGGTTCAACGTTACATTTGTCCAAAAGGCAGATGTGAAAATGAACGCAGAAAAGCCCAAAGTCTGACACAAACTTGGACTTTGATTGGAAAGTGACGACTGTAAAGCTCCTGGCAAAATAAGACAGCAGTTCTCCATTTTCGGTTGGATCTATCTCCTGTAAAGGTAGAGGATGGCAAACAGAGTCAAGTACTCACTGGAGCACTGCGGAGAGCAGACCATTTTCCCCAGCATCTTTAGAGATGGATTGT
The DNA here is from genome assembly GCA_963932145.1 of Acanthosepion lycidas. Classification (NCBI taxonomy): domain Eukaryota; kingdom Metazoa; phylum Mollusca; class Cephalopoda; order Sepiida; family Sepiidae; genus Acanthosepion; species Acanthosepion lycidas. The sequence continues at coordinate 28,127,025 of OZ010578.1, read as the reverse complement.
ATCTACTAGCTCCTTGTACGTTTTTTTTAAATAAAGTTGATAAAGAAAAATGAAAACTTTTCCGTTGCGCAGTTATTCCCTCCGGGGTTTTTTGAACATCTTCGGAAATACCAAATCTTTCTTTCTTCAAGCGTTCACTTCTCTTGTGAGAGAATTGTCTGCTAATCACAGACATATAATTACAAGATGAACTCTATAATAATAAGAGTAGATTTGTAGAGTAGATGTCGGATAATTCCGAAATTAGGGGGCACACGATAAGTATCGAACTTAGTATTCAATAGTAAATCATCTATCGAGACAAGCTAGCTAAACGTTCTAAATGCTACTTTGTCTATGCGTAGTTAGATGTTGCCCAAGACTCAAATTATGTAGCACCCAGTGAGAATCGAACTGAGAGCTGTAATAATAATAAGATGCACTTCATCAGAGTACCTTATTAGTTACTGCTGAAGTGACTAGTTACTGACGAATATTGCTATTGGTGTGGTTTGTTTGTTTTCTTTTACGGCCTATTAACCTCAATGGGTCATTTAATGCCGACAACTTTTTTTTCCTGGTAATATTTTTGCTTTGTCAAAAGTCTATTTTTGCTAATATTTCTTCCTCAAAAATGTATAGCTTGTAATATTATTTTTCCAAAAACGTATAGCTGGTAATATTATTTTTTCAAAAACCTATAGCTAGTAATATTTTTTTTTTCAAAAACGTATAGCTGGTAATATTATTTTTTCAAAAACGTGTAGCTGGCAACATTATTTTTTCAAAAACGTATTATCAGAGGACTTGCTGTTGGACGTAGTTTATCGTCATACCCAGGACGATATTACTATTGGTTTGGCTACTAAATGATTAATAATATCATTTATATAATTCGTACTCATGCTAAACAAAAGTAAGGAAGGAAGTCGTTATGAATATTGATAAAGGCGATAACAGTGGCCTTGAGAAAACTATTCTCCTGAAAAATTATCTTAATAGTAATATTTTATAAATTTCAACGGGCAATGAAGCAAGCCAATAAAGCCACTAAGACTCAAGGGATTGCTGAAAAGAAAAAGAAAAAGAGAAACAGAGGAGAGAAAAAAATAAAAGATGAATCAAGAAAACAGTAGATAATGATTGAGATTGCATTTAAATTTTTTAAGATAAAAGTTGATTCGGAATGTAGGAGTCTGAAAAGGACTCCACAACCGAGACATAACTATAGTATAAAAACTTTTGGCAAAGAACTTACCATTGCATCTGAGACCTTGTTGCCAAATCAATAGTTCACTTAGATTCTTAAAGTCTTGATACCATAGAGGAAGGATCATCTGAATAATTACCTTGAAAAAGAAAAGACACATTGAAGCGAGATTAGGTCGGTGGGAAAGTAACCGTAGCCGGGATGCCAGGTCAGGATCAGTGACATTGCAGATTCTTTTTGGGTTTTTTTTCCAGTATCTCTAAATATATAGCAGAAACGCCAGACCATATGCGTCAGAAATAATTGAAGTATGGACGAATGGTAGACTTGTAAATATGTCTAGTAATTATGTAACATAAATTCAGCAGAGAAAAAATCTCTATATCATAATTTTATCATATAGACAAAACCATTTTACTCACTACAAAGATGTGACTTGGTTTCAATGCATTTCAATTGCACTTCGACGGGTGAGAATCAAAAAAGCGAAAATTTTTATCGCTTGAGAATCGAACAATCGAAAATAATTATCGCTCTACTATCGGTATTGAGCATGGTAGACGCAATCGTCAGGCCCCCTGACGGTTGCGTCTAACATGAAAAAGACTGTCGCCTCTAAGTGTTGACTTCTATGTTCACTTTTATATATATATATATATATATATATATATATATATATATATATATATATATTACATTATTTACATTATTCGGACTATTGTCCTCATCTTTGTCGCCATATTTATGACAACGTTTCGGCCGTTGTACGCTCCGGCCTTCTTCAGTTGGTTGTAATATCGAACAGAACCCTTTATTTCGCTCACTGGGGTTGACTGTTCTAGTTCCACGTGCCATGTTTGATGGATGTCAGTTATCAGTTATTTCCTGTTAATTCCCTTAACAGGGTATTGAACTCACACCCTTTAGATTTTGTCACTGGATCTAACCAACGCCACCGTGGCATGTGTGTACATATATATATATATATATATATATATATATATATATATATATATATATATATATATATATATATATATATACATGGCACAGTGGATAAAGGCGTTGGTTAGATCCATACATATATATATATATATATATATATATATATATATATATATATATATAGGACAAAGAAACCCAAATAATTCAAAGATAGAAATATAAGACGCATTTAGAAATAATTTTGAAGAAAAGTTCGAAAAGACAGAAATAATAAACATGGAAAGAAAAAAGAAGATTAAGACGATAAACAATGGATTACGAGAGAAGATTATTATAGGAAGATAAAATGCAAGACAAAATGAGAGAATTTTTTTAAAAAATGAGACACTAAGTGGTAGATTAAAAGAGAACACGATAAATGAACTTTTAATATCGAACTGAAGTTAGTAAAAGAATATTCAGGGTGCGGCTGGTATTTGAGGATATACAGATTTAAGATTAATACTGCTTCCCACTAACTTCTAATGCTTTTATGTTTCAGAAATCAAGAATAGCAAACGCTATAACAAATGAAATGAAAATGCATGCTGTGATTGTGGCATTAAAGGCTGATCATAGCGATTTGGATATTGCACATTTCATCAGAGTTGCAAGATTTTTTTCCACAAGATACGAAAAGATTTAGAAGACGCTGACAGTTCCCCAAAATCTGTATCAAAACGTAAAAGGCATTTTCCATGTTCTGATAAAGTGAGAACATCTGAATTTCTTCAGGAAGTCAAGCGGACAATTGATGAAAACCGAGGTCAATCAATGAGGTCAATTGCCAAAAAGCTGCATGTGTCTGAAAAAACAATCAGAAGGAGTGTTCATGAAGACATTCGATACAAGTCCTACGTGATGAAGAGAAGTCAATTTATGTCTGAAAAAAACAAAGAAAACTGTTTAAACAGATCCAAAAGGCTTTTAAACAAACTTAAAAATCCTTCAGAAGCTGGTATGATTTGTTTTTTCTCAGATGAGAAAAATTTTGCTCAAGATCAAAAACTTAACAGAAGAAATGACAGATGGCTTTGTCCAGATCCTTCTGAAATGCCAAGAGTAAGGCGCGAAAAATTTCCTTCAAGTGTTATGGTATTGGGTGTTGTTAGCAATAAAGTACATGTTATGTCACCACACTTTTTTCCACAAGGTATAAGAGGAAATGCTGCTGCTTACATTATGGTTCTACAAACAGTTGTCAAGCCCTGGATTGACAACATATGCAACGGCAGGCCTTACATATCCAGAAAGACTCAGCTCTGTCCCACAAGGCGCTATGAACACCAAAAAGGATGGCTGACCATTTGTACGACCACATCACAACCAACATTTAGCGTCCTAACTCTACACATCTCAATCCACTAGACTATTATGTGCGGAGCGTTGTTGAGAAGGAGGTTAATAAACAGCCTCATAACACCAAAGACTCTCTTAAAGCTGCAATAGTTCGAGTAAAGTCTGATATAAATAAGAACCAATTAATCAGAGCTTGCAGCCGATTTCGACCTCGTGTAGAGGCAATTATTGATGCTAGTGGTGTTTTCTATTGAATAAAATTAAATAATATCTAAATTTAATGTTTATTTGTTTGTAATCAAATATAATTATATGCATTTGTTCAGCAAGTTTTTCCTAAGCCATAAAATCCGTCCTCAAATACCAGCCGCACCCTGTATATATATATATATATATATATATATGTGTGTGTGTGTGTGTGTGTGTGTGTGTGTGTGTGTGTGTGTGAACTAGAAAAATTCTGAAGTCCTCCTCCAAACCAAAATTTAATCAATGAAATGAAAGACATAAATGAAAATGACGGTATATCATTCATCCAACATGGCTCTCCCTGCGGTACGTAAAGCTTTTTTGTTGAAATTTTATCGTGACAGTTCTCCAAGTGCAATAACTTTTAGAAAGACTTTACACTGTAAGTGCAAATATGTTGGTAAAGTGTGCGTCTACGAGCGAAGTATTTTGCTGTTCAAAAACGGATAACGTTACAAAAAAATGTGTTGAAGAAAAGATTTTGAAATCGTTTTCTTTCATTCCTGAAAGGGATACCGCATGGAGAGAGAAAGAGAAACGTGTTTCCCACTCCCACTGTGACGATCAACGGAGGACCCGTCAGTTTGTCAAGGCTAACTCTTGATATCTTGTCATGCAAAAGCGCCTACAGTTTAGAACAGCTTCAGCGTTCTTACATAATTCAAGCGTAAGGGTGTGTATGAAAAAATTGGATCTCGATCCACCATGGGCTGCTATACGGTCACAGCACTATGAATATCAGGTTGTTATTAAGAGTTCCTCTAAATGGGAAAAAAAGTTCACTAGAAAACCTGCGATTTCATATCATCCCTAGTCGCTTACGCACGGCATATAAATTAAGGATGCAATCGGTTATGATATTTACAGTAGAAATTATACAAGTACAAACTAGAAAGATACTCCACTTTTTTGTAACAATCGTTGGTAAAGACTAAAAACCATCTTTCGCAAAGTCAGTCCATTTTAATTCGATGTGAAAAAATTTTATACTGATTGCTTAGTTTATTAAAATAACTGAGACATAGATGGGATGAGCGATTCATAACAGAAATGAGGTAGTAACAACAATATTTATTACCGTAAAATGGTCAAATATAACAACGATTAAAAACTGCCAAACCGGTTTATCGGTCCACTCACATCGGAGCAAGAACAAAACTTGCACATCAAATAATATATATATATATATATATATGAAAAGTGTGTGTATATAAATATAAATAAATATATATATATATATAAATATATATATATGTATAATTATTTATATATTATATATTATATGCGCGGTACTTATTAGAAAGCGCTCAATATCAGAGATAGAGCTAACATATATGGTTGGATAGATGTGAGCTTGTGACCCTGGGTTTCACGCTTTAGCGATCGTCAGAGTTTGTCAGAGTTTGTCTGACGATCGCTAAAGCGTGAAACCCAGGGTCACCAGCTCACATCTATCCAACCATATATATGGAAAAAACTTGTGTATGTTGGCTTGTAGTAGAACAAACTGGTACCCAAGGAAAAATGAGGAATAACAAAAAACTAAGAACATGAAATTGAGCCGAAAACAATTGTTCAGAATTTAAGTTCAGAGTCCAAAGAAAAAAACCTCCAAAACGAGTAAAAGCAACTACGTAAAGTGCTCAATACACGAAGTAGAGCAAACCTAATATAAACCTAGAGAGCCAGGTAAACCTACCTAGGTTTCAGCTACACGGATCGTTAGGGTAAATCTGGCCGTTTTATCCTGACGATCCGTTTAGGTGAAATCTAGGTAGGTTTACCTGGCTCTTTAGGTTTATATATATATATATATATATATATATATATATATATATATATATATATTAGGTTGGTGCAAAAATAATGTCGTTTTTGACGTATTTTTTAACGTCAAAAAACGACATTATTTTTGCACCAACCTAATATATATGCTTTATCACAAGATATCTCGTTTTCTTTTATCTACTATGTCACTTCAGGATGCGAATGTTCCTGATACGCAGGGATAGATTGATTGATTTCTTTTTATGGCTTATCAATCCTTTCTTGATTATTTAAAGTCAAAAGATATTTTTCATTGTAAAAATCGTTCTTTTACTACGAATGAATATTACGTTAACATTTTTTTTTAGAATGAAAACAACTTTTACAGATACAAGTCCAAGTATTTAATCCAAATCGAGAAGGAGGAGGAAGAGGAGGAGGAGGATTTGGAGGAGGAGGAAGAGGAGGAGATAGATAAATACCCATCCTAAAGGTATTTGTACGTAAGTGAATGTAACAAACCCGACCAGAATTCGAAATCGGTTGTACGATTTCTCATGACGTGCCATTATATTTGATGTATATCCTCTTACGTAGAGAGTTTCTTGCCTCACGCACAAACGGTTTCAATGCAGAATTGCCCATCACATACACCACATTCTAGGACACCTTGCTATAGCTGCGTGTAAAAATGAAGAATATGTCCCAAGGTCAGTTTTGCGAAAGTGAAATCGGCTGGAATGTTTTGATTCCGTGTCGCACATGCATTGGTATAACTAATACACAGCAAAAATATTATTGTACAATATGAACACTGCTTGGATGTAAAACCGGATATAATTCCGCAAAACAAAAAAATTCTGACTATATTTCTGAGATGAAGTATTATGTACACTACTTACATTATTCGGACTATTGTCATCATCTTTGTCGCCATATTTATTGAAACGTTTCGGCCGTTGTACGCTTCAACCTTCTTCAAGTGGTTGAAATGAAGAAAAAGAGCTGGAATCACACCTTTTCCAAGGATTATTACATGTAAGGGAATATAACGAATTCAACACGACTTGTGACTTAGCTTTCCGATTAACAGTTCCACTGCACCAACTGCACAGCCAAGCTTTATCACCTGGTATCCCAAGCCGTCACCCATCTATATACTGACCGGGATCGACGTTGCTTAACTTCGGTGATCATACGGGAACAGGTCTTTCAAGTTGATGCGGCCGTAATCATTAGCGAATTTGTGTGAATGGATAGTAGAGTAAGGAAAAAGCGTGTGTCTAAATGTTCAAAATTGATTAAAAAAGGAAATGGTGGAGAGACATAATCACTCTTGTCTTAAAGGAAATAGTCGTAATAATAATAATAATAATAAGAAGAAGAACATTATTCGAACTATCGTCCTCATCTTTGTCGCCATTATTTATTACAACGTTTCGGCAGGTGCACGCTCCGGTCTTCTTCAGGAAGTTAGAATGTCGAAAGAAGAAGAAGAAGAAGAAGAAGAAGAAGAAGAAGAAGAAGAAGAAGAAGAAGAAGAAATAGCAGTAAAAGAATTTACTAGTATGGTGTATAGGAAACAATTGATTTTTGCAAGTGATACGACTTTCTGTGGTATGATAATATTCTTTTCTTTTTTTTTTCTTTTTTGATATCTCAGAAGAGTGTATTTCAAAGGCCACTAGACAATATAGGAGCCTCAAGGAAACACCTGTACGACAATTCGAATACTGTATTAAAATATATTTTCCGCTATTTATAGATGACAAAAGTAATTGCTATAAAGTTTACATTATTTTTCTTACATTATCTGAAAATTATCTGAGGTGTTGGCAACATGCTTTGCCTTTAGAATTATCCGTGGGGTTGGCAACATCCTTTCCCTTTAAAATTATCTGTGGGGTTGGCAACATGCTTTGCCTTTAAAATTATCTGAGTTGTTGGGAACATGCTTTGCCTTTAAAATTATCTGTGGGGTTGGCAACATGCTTTGCCTTTAAAATTGCCTCCTTTCTTTTAGACATGGCGTTGACGTTGTCCTGAATGTTCTCTTTCGAAATGTGGATCAATCTTCTTATAATGGCATCGTGCAATATCATGAATTTGAATTAAATATATTCTGAAACATTATTTCGATTCATACGAACGTGATTGTGAGCTGTCGGCCATTTACTTAATTAATATGTGTTTCTTGAAATAGCCAGAAGATATTTGATCAGGCTTTATTACTCTATTAGTTTTAATCATTTTACTCCAGGCAAAGCAATAAAGCCATTAAAATGCACGGGATTACTGAGTGTGAGAGAATACGACAAAATAAAAAAAAACTATTACAGAGAGAGAACAATGAAATAGCCGGAAATAAGAAGACAGAATATAACCATTTGACATTGCTTTTAAATCCTTGAACATCAAAGTTGACTGTAAAGCAAGAAGGCGGACGTCCTGGGTATGACAATAAACTGTATCCGCGTCCTGGGTATGACGATGAACTACGTCCGCGTCCTGGGTATGACGTTAAACTACGTCCGCGTCCTGGGTATGACGATAAACTGCATCCGCGTCCTGGGTATGACGATGAACTACGTCCGCGACCTGGGTAAGACGATAAACTACATCCGCGTCCTGAGTATGACGATAAACTACGTCCAACAGCAAGGCCTCTGATAATACATTTCTGAAAATATAATATTACCAGCTGTACGTTTATGAAAAGATAATATTACCAGCTATACATTTTTGAGGAAAAATATTAACAGAAATAGATTTTTGACAAAACAAAAATATTACCCAGAAAAAAAGTTGTCGGCATTAAATGATCCATTGAGGTTGATATGCCGTAAAACAAAACAAAACAAAACAAGAAGCCGGAAGAGAGTTCCATAAGCGAAAAGTGTGAGAGAAGAAACTGTTAGCATAGAACTTACGGTTACATCTATCTCACCTTTATAAAGATTAGACCTTGCCGCCAATCTAGTACTGCGCTTCAAATTCATAAAGTCTAGATATCAAAGGGGAAATCTCATTAGAAAATATTTGGAAAATATTTGAAAGGAAAGTTGGTTCCTTGTGTCACGCCAGAAAGTTTTTCTAGTCCGAGTTAATCCTTCAAATTTATAAATCAAAAATTCGCCCTTGCATGGGATACTGCTGCCATATATGGTCTGGTGCCCCCGCTGTTCGCCTTAAGGTCATCGACAAGATCCAGAGAAGGATAAGCAATGTGTTTGGTCCTGATCTGACATCTCGTCTACAGTCGCTCTCTCACAAACTTTCCGTTGCCTCCCTCTGGCTTTTCTACAAATACTTTCACGGTAACTTCCCCGACGAGATACTTTCGCTCGTTCCCAGACTGCATGAATTTAAGCGTGCTACTAGGCTGGCATCAGGACCCCACCTTTCACTGTCGAAACGGTTACATGTGGCCGTCACTTTTACTTCAATAGCTTCATGTCTCGCACCTCCCGTCTGTGGAATTCCCTTCCTATTACTTGTTTCCCTGATTGCTATAATCTCAAACTGTTCAGATGTAATGTCAGTCGAGATCTCCAGATACCCTGATCTATTCCCTGTCCATGTCTCCATCCTTTCCTCCATTATACCTCTTTACTCTCGCTCCCACTCGGTAACCCCTTGCGTACTAGTGGCATCCCGTCTTTCTTGGGGTGAAATGCTTAAAAACATAACAGTACAGAGCTTCTACATTGCTTAAACTTAGATTCAGAAAGGGTCAATCGAAATCGAGATATTTCGATTGACACATTGAAAAAATAGAGCTTAGAGAATTCACAGGACATACAGAGAGCAAGAAGTACAGAAGAATTCCACGCGTAACTTATCCGAAAAATTTATGTAAATGGATGACAAATAAATTATTAGGAGATAAAAGCGAAAAGACAAAAATGACTAATAGCTACAAAGAATAGGACATTGTGGAGAGTCATAATCACCCACGTCTTGAAGAGACAAGACATACAGAAGATTTTATATATATATATATATATATATATATATATATATATATATATATATATATATATTATTATTATTATTATTATATAAAATAACTCGGTATAGCTAAATATATATTTCACCGCAATAGAGAGCATTTTAAAATGCGCTCAATCAAACTTACACCATCTGGCATGATGACTTGGGAGTAGTAGAAACATCAACAAATTCTGAACATTTTCCTATAGCCAATATCACCGACCAAGCTTAGAACAAACAGCTGTATGATTCTCCAAACACTTCCAAACATTAACTAACCCGGCATCCCTACAAACACATAACTATTGTTATTTATTGTTCTACTCATACTAATAGTGCTCCGGATATTTATAGTGCTACACATATTTATAGGGCTAGTTCTAGAAAAAGGACACTGCATTCATACCCACTTGAAAGATTTTTGATGCTGATTTTCATGGACACAAAAGATCCGAATTTCTACTCTTGGAAGCAATTAGAAAATTTTGCTGTTTAATTTTTTTTTGTAACTACACTTTGCGAACTTACCTTTTTTCTGAATGTTTCCTCAATACAAGTCCCAAGAGACATTCAAGGTAGAGCCATATTGAATGAGTTGGCTATATGAGCGTTAGAAAAAGACAGAAGACATCAGGAAATTTCGCTGTTTTTTTCTAACTATACTGTGCGAACTTATTTTTTTTATATTTCTTCGATACAAGTCCCAAGAGACGTTCAAAGTAGAGCCATACTGAGTTGGCTGTATGAGCGTAAGAAGAAAACAGAAGAAATGTAGATTATAATGATATGCAGGATAGATAATGGTTGAACGTAGACATGAGAGGTTAAGTTGTTAGCGACCGAGGAAGCATCTTATCTAGAAACATTTGTATAAATTACAAAAGATTCCCTTCTTCCTTGCCAATGAGATAGGAAGTAAATGCGTATGACTCGACCTTGTGTACATGGCTCAGTGGGTCCAAGATGTAAAGGTTTGAACTGTTGGGACTAAAGTGTCTAGTTCGACTGAACATTTGCCATGGAAATAGCGATAGAGTAACGCTTGGTTGCAATGTTTTGTGTGTGGGAAAGGGGTCGAGTAGAAAGCAATTCATTAACTTTCCGTGAAGGACCGTGTTTCTAAACCTTGAAACAATTCGTATATCAGTGTATTTGTAAAATCTTTGATAGGTAGAAAGTGTAAATATACATCTGCATTTATAAGAATAACAAGCGGAATTTGTCTCCTTTTGGTTAAAACTTTCTGACATAGACTGGATTTGAGTTTCTAAATGTATTTTTTTTAGAGTAGATATGCACTTATAGTGTCAAGACGCCACTGCTGAACATACAAGGCAAGTGAAGATTTCACATACCTGTTTTTTTCTCTATGTTTTTTTGAAAAGTATTCATAAACTTCCGATCAAAAAACCGTTTAAAATCAATAGTTTTGAAATGCTTTTGTCTGAATTTTCAACATTTTTCAACTATGGGAATAGTCAAATAATATCGAGTGCAGATTGAATACATAAATCTGTAGAATGAATCTGACTTTTTATCTCTGAATAAAAGTTGCATTTGTGTGACACTATTTATTTTTCATACAGTGAATACGAGTTTGAGATATACAGGGTGACTATAAATGTCGTGTGCACTTTAAAAAATTATAACTTTATTTGTATTTGCGATAGAAATAATCTGTAAAAAAATGTTATAAAGTTTAATGTACCTAGTTTTAAGTATAGCTGAAATAACTGATGTGATTTCAGGCATTACTGTAAATCAATTGGCAAATGTTTTCCGTGAACTGCAAAATGGTATTACCCTTTGTATTTCTAATGATGGCGGTCATGTGGAAATTAAATAAAATTTCAATAAAACCTTAAAAAATATGATTTACTTCTTCCTAAACTTGTTTACAAATTATTTCTATCGCAAATATTAGGTTGGTGCAAAAATAATGACGTAATAATGTCGTTTTTAGACGTATTTTTTAACGTCAAAAAACGAGATTATTACGTCATTATTTTGGCCCCAACCTAATACAAATAAAGTTATAATTTTTTTCAAGTGAAAACGAACTTTATGGACACCCGGTATGTAAAATGGCAAGTTATATCAGGCAAAAAAGGAGAGGCTTCGTCAAAAAATACGCAATAAATGATACATTTTTACATCAAATTTACATAAGTTTTTTTTTTTGTTTTTTTTTTATAAATATTACGGTATTTTTCGATAAGACATTTGTCTATATTTCTGAAATGAGCTAAAATGTACACTATTTACATTATTTGGACTATTGTCCTCATCTTTGTCGCCATATTTATTACGACGTTTCGTCCTCTCAGTATCTGTCTATATTTCTGAGATGAGGTAATTTGTACACTATTTACATTATTCGGACTATTGTCCTCATCTTTGTCGCCATATTTATTACAATTTTTCGGCCCTTCAGTATCTGACTATATTTCTGAGATGAGGTATTATGTACATTATTTACATTATTCAGACTATTGTCTTCATCTTTGTCGCCATATTTATAACATTATTCGGACTATTGTCGTCATATTTTTTTTCGAAGAAGCAATGTGAATAAATAAGAAATTAACTAAATTTCTAAAATACAAATGTATAGAAACCGAGAAAAAATATTAAAATAAGATTAAGGAAAGATTAAAAGGCGGGTGTAAAATATTATGAAAAAGACGAAGAATCATTAACCGTCAGTTTACAGAAATAAAAAAGAGAAGAAAGGGATAAGAAAAAATGAAGAAATAATGAATGTACATGTGTTAAGAAAGAAAGAAAGAAAGAAAGAAAGAAAGGAAGAAAGATAGAAAGAAAGAAAGAAAAAAGAAAGAAAGAAACGAAATCAATTTTTAAAAAAATCAGAATGAATATAGCAGAGGATGATGAGTTAAAATGAATATGCATATGAAAAGGAAAAAAAAAAGTTGCTTCATCTTTAGTCCCATAATTCCCTTCATGTATCCGGATTAAAATCCCAGACGGATATTCATTCATATATGTCCTTTGAAAGGGAGACCTGCTGAAATCCGTCATTCTCCAGGTCAAACAAAAACCGATATCCTACAATTTGAAGGCTCACCTTGATCGCAGACATGTGTTTGTTGCTTCCATCTGTGTAAATCCGCCCCCGTGGCCTTTGACTTCAGTCTAGAAAACCATGTCATGTCACCGCCGAAATTGCTGCGTATATAGTCATGAGGCCTAGTCTAACTTATTGTACCAGATGAAAACTACTAGAAGCTTTCATCCGCTATTGACAGATTTTTTTTTTTTCCTGCTTGATGTCTACCCACCTTTCTCAATCGAAATTCCTAATAGAAAAAAAAAATACTTCCGACATCGATGACCGGTTAGTACTGAATTACATGACATTGTTAGCAAACGTAAATAAGAAAGACTGAAAGGTGACAAAAATAAATTAAAATATAATGAAAAAAAACAAGATAAATAACAAATATATAGAAGGGGAGAAAACATTTAGAAAGAGAGGAAGTAAATAATGAAAGGAGTAGACATTTTCCAAGCGGAGCTTAGATGTAGCACAAGGCCGAAAGTATGGGGCACCCAGTGAGTATCGAACTAACTACTCATACGTCATTGTGCTTGCGAGACAAGCTTGCTAACTATTACACCACCTCGGGGTGCCTAAATAATCAAATGAGTATAGAAGAAGGTACTGTTTGCTAGCCATTACACGTCCTCGGGGTGCCTAAATAATCAAGTGAGTATAGAAAATGCTACTGTTTGCTAACCATTACACCTCCTCGGAGGCCTAAATAATAAAATGAGTATAGAAGAAGCTACTGTGTGTTAACCATTACACCTCCTCGGGGTGCCTAAATAATCAAATGAGTATAGAAGAAGCTACTGTTTGCTAACCATTACACCTCCTCGGGGTGCCTAAATAATCAAATGAGTATAGAAGAAGCAACTGTTTGCTAACCATTACACCTCCTCGGGGTGCCTAAATAATGAAATAAGTATAGAAGAAGCTCCCTGTTTGCTAACCATTACACCTCCTCGGGGTGCCTAAATAATAAAATGAGTATAGAAGAAGCTACTGTGTGTTAACCATTACACCTCCTCGGGGTGACTAAATAATCAAATGAGTATAGAAGAAGCTACTGTTTGCTAACCATTACACCTCCTCGGGGTGCCTAAATAATCAAATGAGTATAGAAGAAGCTACTGTTTGCTAACCATGACACCTCCTCGGGATGCCTAAATAATCAAATGAGTATAGAAGAAGCTACTGTTTGCTAACGATTACACCTCCTCGGGGTGCCTAAATAATGAAATGAGTATAGAAGAAGCTACTGTTTGCTAACCATTACACCTCCTCGGGGTGCCTAAATAATGAAATAAGTATAGAAGAAGCTCCCTGTTTGCTAACCATTACACCTCCTCGGGGTGACTAAATAATCAAATGAGTATAGAAGAAGCTACTGTTTGCTAAATATTACACCTCCTCGGGGTGCCTAAATAATGAAATGAGTATAGAAGAAGCTCCCTGTTTGCTAACCATGACACCTCCTCGGGATGCCTAAATAATCAAATGAGTATAGAAGAAGCTACTGTTTGCTAACCATTACACCTCCTCGGGGTGCCTAAATAATGAAATGAGTATAGAAGAAGCTACGGTTTGCTAACCATGACACCTCCTCGGGATGCCTAAATAATCAAATGAGTATAGAAGAAGCTACTGTTTGCTAACGATTACACCTCCTCGGGGTGCCTAAATAATGAAATGAGTATAGAAGAAGCTACTGTTTGCTAACCATTACACCTCCTCGGGGTGCCTAAATAATGAAGTGAGTATAGAAGAAGCTACTGTTTGCTAACCATTACACCTCCTCGGGGTGCCTAAATAATCAAATGAGTATAGAAGAAGCTACTGTTTGCTAACCATTACACCTCCTCGGGGTGCCTAAATAATGAAATGAGTATATAAGAAGCTACTGTTTGCTAAACATTACACCTCCTCGGGGTGCCTAAATAATGAAATGAGTATAGAAGAAGCTCCCTGTTTGCTAACCATTACACCTCCTCGGGGTGCCTAAATAATGAAATGTGTATAGAAGAAGCAACTGTTTGCTAAACATTACACCTCCTCGGGGTGCCTAAATAATCAAATGAGTATAGAAGAAGCTACTGTTTGCTAACCATTACACCTCCTCGGGGTGCCTAAATAATCAAATGAGTATAGAAGAAGCTACTGTTTGCTAACCATTACACCTCCTCGGGGTGCCTAAATAATCAAATGAGTATAGAAGAAGCAACTGTTTGCTAACCATTACACCTCCTCGGGGTGCCTAAATAATGAAATAAGTATAGAAGAAGCTCCCTGTTTGCTAACCATTACACCTCCTCGGGGTGCCTAAATAATAAAATGAGTATAGAAGAAGCTACTGTGTGTTAACCATTACATCTCCTCGGGGTGACTAAATAATCAAATGAGTATAGAAGAAGCTACTGTTTGCTAACCATTACACCTCCTCGGGGTGCCTAAATAATGAAATGAGTATAGAAGAAGCTACTGATTGCTAACCATGACACCTCCTCGGGATGCCTAAATAATCAAATGAGTATAGAAGAAGCTACTTTTTGCTAACGATTACACCTCCTCGGGGTGCCTAAATAATGAAATGAGTATAGAAGAAGCTACTGTTTGCTAACCATTACACCTCCTCGGGGTGCCTAAATAATGAAATAAGTATAGAAGAAGCTCCCTCTTTGCTAACCATTACACCTCCTCGGGGTGACTAAATAATCAAATGAGTATAGAAGAAGCTACTGTTTGCTAAACATTACACCTCCTCGGGGTGCCTAAATAATGAAATGAGTATAGAAGAAGCTCCCTGTTTGCTAACCATGACACCTCCTCGGGATGCCTAAATAATCAAATGAGTATAGAAGAAGCTACTGTTTGCTAACCATTACACCTCCTCGGGGTGCCTAAATAATGAAATGAGTATGGAAGAAGCTACTGTTTGCTAACCATGACACCTCCTCGGGATGCCTAAATAATCAAATGAGTATAGAAGAAGCTACTGTTTGCTAACGATTACACCTCCTCGGGGTGCCTAAATAATGAAATGAGTATAGAAGAAGCTACTGTTTGCTAACCATTACACCTCCTCGGGGTGCCTAAATAATGAAGTGAGTATAGAAGAAGCAACTGTTTGCTAAACATTACACCTTCTCGGTGTGCCTAAATAATGAAATGAGTATAGAAGAAGCTACTGTTTGCTAACCATTACACCTCCTCGGGGTGCCTAAATAATCAAATGAGTATAGAAGAAGCTACTGTTTGCTAACCATTACACCTCCTCGGGGTGCCTAAATAATCAAATGAGTATAGAAGAAGCTACTGTTTGCTAACCATTACACCTCCTCGGGGTGCCTAAATAATCAAATGAGTATAGAAGAAGCTACTGTTTGCTAACCATTACACCTCCTCGGGGTGCCTAAATAATCAAATGAGTATAGAAGAAGCTACTGTTTGCTAACCATTACACCTCCTCGGGGTGCCTAAATAATGAAATGAGTATATAAGAAGCTACTGTTTGCTAAACATTACACCTCCTCGGGGTGCCTAAATAATGAAATGAGTATAGAAGAAGCTCTTTGTTTGCTAACCATTACACCTCCTCGGGGTGCCTAAATAATGAAATGTGTATAGAAGAAGCAACTGTTTGCTAACCATTACACCTCCTCGGGGTGCCTAAATAATGAAATAAGTATAGAAGAAGCTACTGTTTGCTAACCATTACACCTCCTCGGGGTGCCTAAATAATGAAATGAGTATAGAAGAAGCTACTGTTTGCTAACGATTACACCTCCTCGGGGTGCCTAAATAATGAAGTGAGTATAGAAGAAGCAACTGTTTGCTAACCATTACACCTTCTCGGTGTGCCTAAATAATGAAATGAGTATAGAAGAAGCTACTGTTTGCTAACCATTACACCTCCTCGGGGTGCCTAAATAATCAAATGAGTATAGAAGAAGCTACTGTTTGCTAACCATTACACCTCCTCGGGGTGCCTAAATAATCAAATGAGTATAGATGAAGCTACTGTTTGCTAACCATTACACCTCCTCGGGGTGCCTAAATAATGAAATGAGTATATAAGAAGCTACTGTTTGCTAACCATTACACCTCCTCGCGGTGCCTAAATAATCAAATGAGTCTAGAAGAAGGTGCTGTTTGCTAAACATTACACATCCTCGGGGTGCCTAAATAATCAAATGAGTGTAGAAGAAGCTACTGTTTGCTAACCATTACACCTCCTCGCGGTGCCTAAATAATGAAATGAGTATAGAAGAAGCTACTGTTTGCTAACCATTACACCTCCTCGGGGTGCCTAAATAATGAAGTGAGTATAGAAGAAGCTACTGTTTGCTAACCATTACACCTCCTCGGGGTGCCTAAATAATCAAATGAGTATAGAAGAAGCTACTGTTTACTAACCATTACACCTCCTCGGGGTGCCTAAATAATGAAATGAGTATAGAAGAAGGTACAGTTTGCTAACCATTACACCTCCTCGCGGTGCCTAAATAATGAAATGAGTATAGAAGAAGCTACTGTTTGCTAACCATTACACCTCCTCGGGGTGCCTAAATAATGAAATGAGTATAGAAGAAGCTACTGTTTGCTAACCATTACACCTCCTCGCGGTACCTAAATAATGAAATGCGTATAGAAGAAGCTACTGTTTCTAACCATTACACCTCCTCGTGGTGCCTAAATAATGAAATGAGTATAGAAGAAGCCACTGTTTGCTAACCATTACACCTCCTTGCGGTGCCTAAATAATCAAATGAGTATAGAAGAAGCTACTGTTTGCTAACCATTACACCTCCTCGCGGTGCCTAAATAATCAAATGAGTATAGAAGAAGCTACTGTTTACTAACCATTACACCTCCTCGGGGTGTCTAAATAATGAAATTAGTATAGAAGAAGCTACTGTTTGCTAACCATTACACCTCCTCGCGGTGCCTAAATAATGAAATGAGTATAGAAGAAGCTACTGTTTGCAAACCATTACACCTCCTCGGGGTGCCTAAATAATTAAATGAGTATAGAAGAAGGTACTGTTTGCTAACCATTACACCTCCTCAGGGTGCCTAAATAATGAAATGTGTATAGAAGAAGCTACTGTTTGCTAACCATTACACCTCCTCGGGGTGCCTAAATAATGAAGTGAGTATAGAAGAAGCTACTGTTTACTAACCATTACACCTCCTCGGGTGCCTAAATAATCAAATGAGTATAGAAGAAGCTACTGTTTACTAACCATTACACCTCCTCGGGGTGCCTAAATAATGAAATGAGTATAGAAGAAGGTACTGTTTGCTAACCATTACACCTCCTCGCGGTGCCTAAATAATGAAATGAGTATAGAAGAAGCTACTGTTTGCTAACCATTACACCTCCTCGGGGTGCCTAAATAATGAAATGAGTATAGAAGAAGCTACTGTTTGCTAACCATTACACCTCCTCGCGGTACCTAAATAATGAAATGAGTATAGAAGAAGCTACTGTTTGCTAACCATTACACCTCCTTGCGGTGCCTAAATAATGAAATGAGTATAGAAGAAGCTACTGTTTGCTAACCATTACACCTCCTCGCGGTGCCTAAATAATGAAATGAGTATAGAAGAAGCTACTGTTTGCTAACCATTACACCTCCTCGCGGTACCTAAATAATGAAATGAGTATAGAAGAAGCTACTGTTTGCTAACCATTACACCTCCTCGTGGTGCCTAAATAATGAAATGAGTATAGAAGAAGCTACTGTTTGCTAACCATTACACCTCCTCGGGGTGCCTAAATAATGAAATGAGTATAGAAGAAGCTACTGTTTGCTAACCATTACACCTTCTCGGTGTGCCTAAATAATGAAATGAGTATAGAAGAAGCTACTGTTTGCTAACCATTACACCTCCTCGGGGTGCCTAAATAATCAAATGAGTATAGAAGAAGCTACTGTTTGCTAACCATTACACCTCCTCGGGGTGCCTAAATAATCAAATGAGTATAGAAGAAGCTACTGTTTGCTAACCATTACACCTCCTCGGGGTGCCTAAATAATCAAATGAGTATAGAAGAAGCTACTGTTTGCTAACCATTACACCTCCTCGGGGTGCCTAAATAATCAAATGAGTATAGAAGAAGCTACTGTTTGCTAACCATTACACCTCCTCGGGGTGCCTAAATAATGAAATGAGTATATAAGAAGCTACTGTTTGCTAAACATTACACCTCCTCGGGGTGCCTAAATAATGAAATGAGTATAGAAGAAGCTCCCTGTTTGCTAACCATTACACCTCCTCGGGGTGCCTAAATAATGAAATGTGTATAGAAGAAGCAACTGTTTGCTAACCATTACACCTCCTCGGGGTGCCTAAATAATGAAATAAGTATAGAAGAAGCTACTGTTTGCTAACCATTACACCTCCTCGGGGTGCCTAAATAATGAAATGAGTATAGAAGAAGCTACTGTTTGCTAACGATTACACCTCCTCGGGGTGCCTAAATAATGAAGTGAGTATAGAAGAAGCAACTGTTTGCTAACCATTACACCTTCTCGGTGTGCCTAAATAATGAAATGAGTATAGAAGAAGCTACTGTTTGCTAACCATTACACCTCCTCGGGGTGCCTAAATAATCAAATGAGTATAGAAGAAGCTACTGTTTGCTAACCATTACACCTCCTCGGGGTGCCTAAATAATCAAATGAGTATAAAAGAAGCTACTGTTTGCTAACCATTACACCTCCTCGGGGTGCCTAAATAATGAAATGAGTATATAAGAAGCTACTGTTTGCTAACCATTACACCTCCTCGCGGTGCCTAAATAATCAAATGAGTCTAGAAGAAGCTGCTGTTTGCTAACCATTACACCTCCTCGGGGTGCCTAAATAATCAAATGAGTATAGAAGAAGCTACTGTTTACTAACCATTACACCTCCTCGGGGTGCCTAAATAATGAAATGAGTATAGAAGAAGGTACAGTTTGCTAACCATTACACCTCCTCGCGGTGCCTAAATAATGAAATGAGTATAGAAGAAGCTACTGTTTGCTAACCATTACACCTCCTCGGGGTGCCTAAATAATGAAATGAGTATAGAAGAAGCTACTGTTTGCTAACCATTACACCTCCTCGCGGTACCTAAATAATGAAATGCGTATAGAAGAAGCTACTGTTTCTAACCATTACACCTCCTCGTGGTGGCTAAATAATGAAATGAGTATAGAAGAAGCCACTGTTTGCTAACCATTACACCTCCTTGCGGTGCCTAAATAATCAAATGAGTATAGAAGAAGCTACTGTTTGCTAACCATTACACCTCCTCGCGGTGCCTAAATAATCAAATGAGTATAGAAGAAGCTACAGTTTACTAACCATTACACCTCCTCGCGATGCCAAAATAATCAAATGAGTATAGAAGAAGCTACTGTTTGCTAACCATTACACCTCCTCGCGGTGCCTAAATAATGAAATGAGTATAGAAGAAGCTACTGTTTGCTAACCATTACACCTCCTCGGGGTGCCTAAATAATGAAGTGAGTATAGAAGAAGCTACTGTTTGCTAACCATTACACCTCCTCGGAGTGCCTAAATAATCAAATGAGTATAGAAGAAGCTACTGTTTGCTAACCATTACACCTCCTCGCGGTGCCTAAATAATGAAATGAGTATAGAAGAAGGTACTGTTTGCTAACCATTACACCTCCTCGCGGTGCCTAAATAATGAAATGAGTATAGAAGAAGCTACTGTTTGCTAACCATTACACCTCCTCGGGGTGCCTAAATAATGAAATGAGTATAGAAGAAGCTACTGTTTGCTAACCATTACACCTCCTCGCGGTACCTAAATAATGAAATGAGTATAGAAGAAGCTACTGTTTGCTAACCATTACACCTCCTTGCGGTGCCTAAATAATGAAATGAGTATAGAAGAAGCTACTGTTTGCTAACCATTACACCTCCTCGCGGTGCCTAAATAATGAAATGAGTATAGAAGAAGCTACTGTTTGCTAACCATTACACCTCCTCGCGGTACCTAAATAATGAAATGAGTATAGAAGAAGCTACTGTTTGCTAACCATTACACCTCCTCGTGGTGCCTAAATAATGAAATGAGTATAGAAGAAGCTACTGTTTGCTAACCATTACACCTCCTCGGGGTGCCTAAATAATGAAATGAGTATAGAAGAAGCTACTGTTTGCTAACCATTACACCTCCTCGGGGTGCCTAAATAATGAAGTGAGTATAGAAGAAGCAACTGTTTGCTAACCATTACACCTTCTCGGTGTGCCTAAATAATGAAATGAGTATAGAAGAAGCTACTGTTTGCTAACCATTACACCTCCTCGGGGTGCCTAAATAATCAAATGAGTATAGAAGAAGCTACTGTTTGCTAACCATTACACCTCCTCGGGGTGCCTAAATAATCAAATGAGTATAGAAGAAGCTACTGTTTGCTAACCATTACACCTCCTCGGGGTGCCTAAATAATCAAATGAGTATAGAAGAAGCTACTGTTTGCTAACCATTACACCTCCTCGGGGTGCCTAAATAATCAAATGAGTATAGAAGAAGCTACTGTTTGCTAACCATTACACCTCCTCGGGGTGCCTAAATAATGAAATGAGTATATAAGAAGCTACTGTTTGCTAAACATTACACCTCCTCGGGGTGCCTAAATAATGAAATGAGTATAGAAGAAGCTCCCTGTTTGCTAACCATTACACCTCCTCGGGGTGCCTAAATAATGAAATGTGTATAGAAGAAGCAACTGTTTGCTAACCATTACACCTCCTCGGGGTGCCTAAATAATGAAATAAGTATAGAAGAAGCTACTGTTTGCTAACCATTACACCTCCTCGGGGTGCCTAAATAATGAAATGAGTATAGAAGAAGCTACTGTTTGCTAACGATTACACCTCCTCGGGGTGCCTAAATAATGAAGTGAGTATAGAAGAAGCAACTGTTTGCTAACCATTACACCTTCTCGGTGTGCCTAAATAATGAAATGAGTATAGAAGAAGCTACTGTTTGCTAACCATTACACCTCCTCGGGGTGCCTAAATAATCAAATGAGTATAGAAGAAGCTACTGTTTGCTAACCATTACACCTCCTCGGGGTGCCTAAATAATCAAATGAGTATAAAAGAAGCTACTGTTTGCTAACCATTACACCTCCTCGGGGTGCCTAAATAATGAAATGAGTATATAAGAAGCTACTGTTTGCTAACCATTACACCTCCTCGCGGTGCCTAAATAATCAAATGAGTCTAGAAGAAGCTGCTGTTTGCTAACCATTACACCTCCTCGGGGTGCCTAAATAATCAAATGAGTATAGAAGAAGCTACTGTTTACTAACCATTACACCTCCTCGGGGTGCCTAAATAATGAAATGAGTATAGAAGAAGGTACAGTTTGCTAACCATTACACCTCCTCGCGGTGCCTAAATAATGAAATGAGTATAGAAGAAGCTACTGTTTGCTAACCATTACACCTCCTCGGGGTGCCTAAATAATGAAATGAGTATAGAAGAAGCTACTGTTTGCTAACCATTACACCTCCTCGCGGTACCTAAATAATGAAATGCGTATAGAAGAAGCTACTGTTTCTAACCATTACACCTCCTCGTGGTGGCTAAATAATGAAATGAGTATAGAAGAAGCCACTGTTTGCTAACCATTACACCTCCTTGCGGTGCCTAAATAATCAAATGAGTATAGAAGAAGCTACTGTTTGCTAACCATTACACCTCCTCGCGGTGCCTAAATAATCAAATGAGTATAGAAGAAGCTACTGTTTACTAACCATTACACCTCCTCGCGATGCCAAAATAATCAAATGAGTATAGAAGAAGCTACTGTTTGCTAACCATTACACCTCCTCGCGGTGCCTAAATAATGAAATGAGTATAGAAGAAGCTACTGTTTGCTAACCATTACACCTCCTCGGGGTGCCTAAATAATGAAGTGAGTATAGAAGAAGCTACTGTTTGCTAACCATTACACCTCCTCGGAGTGCCTAAATAATCAAATGAGTATAGAAGAAGCTACTGTTTGCTAACCATTACACCTCCTCGCGGTGCCTAAATAATGAAGTGAGTATAGACGAAGCTACTGTTTGCTAGCCATTACACGCTCTCGGGGTGCCTAAATAATCAAATGAGTATAGAAGAAGCTACTGTTTGTTAAGCATTACACCTCCTCGGGGTGCCTAAATAATGAAATGAGTATAGAAGAAGCTACTGTTTGCGAGCCATTACACCTCCTGGGGTGCCTAAATAATCAAATGAGTATAGAAGAAGCTACTGTTTGCTAACAATTACACCTCCTCGGGGTGTCTAAATAATCAAATGAGTATAGAAGAAGCTACTGTTTGCTAACCATTATAGCTCCTCGGTGCGCCTAAATAATGAAATGAGTATAGAAGAAGCTACTGTTTGCTAACCATTACACCTCCTCCGGGTGCCTAAATAATCAAATAAGTATAGAAGAAGCTACTGTTTGCTAAGCATTACACCTCTTCGGGGTCCCTAAATAATCAAATCAGTATAGAAGATGCTACTGTTTGATAACCATTACAACTCCTCGGTGTGCCTAAATAATGAAATGAGTATAGAAGAAGCTACTGTTTGCTAACCATTACACCTCCTCGGGGTGCCTAAATAATGAAGTGGGTATAGAAGAAACTACTGTTTGCTAACCATTACACCTCCTCGCGGTGCCTAAATAATGAAATGAGTATAGAAGAAGCTACTGTTTGCTAACCATTACACCCTCTCTGGGTGCCTAAATAATCAAATGAGTATAGAAGAAGCTACTGTTTGCTAACCATTACACCTCCTCGGGGTGCCTAAATAATCAAATGAGTATAGAAGAAGCTACTGTTTGCTAACCATTACACCTCCTCGGGGTGTCTAAATAATGAAATTAGTATAGAAGAAGCTACTGTTTGCTAACCATTACACCTCCTCGCGGTGCCTAAATAATGAAATGAGTATAGAAGAAGCTACTGTTTGCAAACCATTACACCTCCTCGGGGTGCCTAAATAATTAAATGAGTATAGAAGAAGGTACTGTTTGCTAACCATTACACCTCCTCAGGGTGCCTAAATAATGAAATGTGTATAGAAGAAGCTACTGTTTGCTAACCATTACACCTCCTCGGGGTGCCTAAATAATGAAGTGAGTATAGAAGAAGCTACTGTTTGCTAACCATTACACCTCCTCGGGGTGCCTAAATAATCAAATGAGTATAGAAGAAGCTACTGTTTACTAACCATTACACCTCCTCGGGGTGCCTAAATAATGAAATGAGTATAGAAGAAGGTACTGTTTGCTAACCATTACACCTCCTCGCGGTGCCTAAATAATGAAATGAGTATAGAAGAAGCTACTGTTTGCTAACCATTACACCTCCTCGGGGTGCCTAAATAATGAAATGAGTATAGAAGAAGCTACTGTTTGCTAACCATTACACCTCCTCGCGGTACCTAAATAATGAAATGAGTATAGAAGAAGCTACTGTTTGCTAACCATTACACCTCCTTGCGGTGCCTAAATAATGAAATGAGTATAGAAGAAGCTACTGTTTGCTAACCATTACACCTCCTCGCGGTACCTAAATAATGAAATGAGTATAGAAGAAGCTACTGTTTGCTAACCATTACACCTCCTCGTGGTGCCTAAATAATGAAATGAGTATAGAAGAAGCTACTGTTTGCTAACCATTACACCTCCTCGCGGTACCTAAATAATGAAATGAGTATAGAAGAAGCTACTGTTTGCTAACCATTACACCTCCTCGCGGTACCTAAATAATGAAATGAGTATAGAAGAAGCTACTGTTTGCTAACCATTACACCTCCTCGCGGTACCTAAATAATGAAATGAGTATAGAAGAAGCTACTGTTTGCTAACCATTACACCTCCTCGTGGTGCCTAAATAATGAAATGAGTATAGAAGAAGCTACTGTTTGCTAACCATTACACCTCCTTGCGGTGCCTAAATAATGAAATGAGTATAGAAGAAGCTACTGTTTGCTAACCATTACACCTCCTCGCGGTACCTAAATAATGAAATGAGTATAGAAGAAGCTACTGTTTGCTAACCATTACACCTCCTCGCGGTGCCTAAATAATGAAATGAGTATAGAAGAAGCTACTGTTTGCTAACCATTACACCTCCTCGTGGTGCCTAAATAATGAAATGAGTATAGAAGAAGCTACTGTTTGCTAACCATTACACCTCCTTGCGGTGCCTAAATAATGAAATGAGTATAGAAGAAGCTACTGTTTGCTAACCATTACACCTCCTTGCGGTGCCTAAATAATGAAATGAGTATAGAAGAAGCTACTGTTTGCTAACCATTACACCTCCTTGCGGTGCCTAAATAATGAAATGAGTTTAGAAGAAGCTACTGTTTGCTAACCATTACACCTCCTCGCGGTACCTAAATAATGAAATGAGTATAGAAGAAGCTACTGTTTGCTAACCATTACACCTCCTCGCGGTACCTAAATAATGAAATGAGTATAGAAGAAGCTACTGTTTGCAAACCATTACACCTCCTCGGGGTGCCTAAATAATTAAATGAGTATAGAAGAAGGTACTGTTTGCTAACCATTACACCTCCTCAGGGTGCCTAAATAATGAAATGTGTATAGAAGAAGCTACTGTTTGCTAACCATTACACCTCCTCGGGGTGCCTAAATAATGAAGTGAGTATAGAAGAAGCTACTGTTTGCTAACCATTACACCTCCTCGGGGTGCCTAAATAATCAAATGAGTATAGAAGAAGCTACAGTTTACTAACCATTACACCTCCTCGGGGTGCCTAAATAATGAAATGAGTATAGAAGAAGGTACTGTTTGCTAACCATTACACCTCCTCGCGGTGCCTAAATAATGAAATGAGTATAGAAGAAGCTACTGTTTGCTGACCATTACACCTCCTCGCGGTGCCTAAATAATCAAATGAGTATAGAAGAAGCTACTGTTTGCTAACCATTACACCTCCTCGCGGTACCTAAATAATGAAATGAGTATAGAAGAAGCTACTGTTTGCTAACCATTACACCTCCTTGCGGTGCCTAAATAATGAAATGAGTATAGAAGAAGCTACTGTTTGCTAACCATTACACCTCCTCGCGGTGCCTAAATAATGAAATGAGTATAGAAGAAGCTACTGTTTGCTAACCATTACGCCTCCTCGCGGTACCTAAATAATGAAATGAGTATAGAAGAAGCTACTGTTTGCTAACCATTACACCTCCTCGTGGTGCCTAAATAATGAAATGAGTATAGAAGAAGCTACTGTTTGCTAACCATTACACCTCCTCGCGGTACCTAAATAATGAAATGAGTATCGAAGAAGCTACTGTTTGCTAACCATTACACCTCCTCGCGGTACCTAAATAATGAAATGAGTATAGAAGAAGCTACTGTTTGCTAACCATTACACCTCCTCGGGGTGCCTAAATAATGAAGTGGGTATAGAAGAAACTACTGTTTGCTAACCATTACACCTCCTCGCGGTGCCTAAATAATGAAATGAGTATAGAAGAAGCTACTGTTTGCTAACCATTACACCCTCTCTGGGTGCCTAAATAATCAAATGAGTATAGAAGAAGCTACTGTTTGCTAACCATTACACCTCCTCGGGGTGCCTAAATAATCAAATGAGTATAGAAGAAGCTACTGTTTGCTAACCATTACACCTCCTCGGGGTGTCTAAATAATGAAATTAGTATAGAAGAAGCTACTGTTTGCTAACCATTACACCTCCTCGCGGTGCCTAAATAATGAAATGAGTATAGAAGAAGCTACTGTTTGCAAACCATTACACCTCCTCGGGGTGCCTAAATAATTAAATGAGTATAGAAGAAGGTACTGTTTGCTAACCATTACACCTCCTCAGGGTGCCTAAATAATGAAATGTGTATAGAAGAAGCTACTGTTTGCTAACCATTACACCTCCTCGGGGTGCCTAAATAATGAAGTGAGTATAGAAGAAGCTACTGTTTGCTAACCATTACACCTCCTCGGGGTGCCTAAATAATCAAATGAGTATAGAAGAAGCTACTGTTTACTAACCATTACACCTCCTCGGGGTGCCTAAATAATGAAATGAGTATAGAAGAAGGTACTGTTTGCTAACCATTACACCTCCTCGCGGTGCCTAAATAATGAAATGAGTATAGAAGAAGCTACTGTTTGCTAACCATTACACCTCCTCGGGGTGCCTAAATAATGAAATGAGTATAGAAGAAGCTACTGTTTGCTAACCATTACACCTCCTCGCGGTACCTAAATAATGAAATGAGTATAGAAGAAGCTACTGTTTGCTAACCATTACACCTCCTTGCGGTGCCTAAATAATGAAATGAGTATAGAAGAAGCTACTGTTTGCTAACCATTACACCTCCTCGCGGTACCTAAATAATGAAATGAGTATAGAAGAAGCTACTGTTTGCTAACCATTACACCTCCTCGTGGTGCCTAAATAATGAAATGAGTATAGAAGAAGCTACTGTTTGCTAACCATTACACCTCCTCGCGGTACCTAAATAATGAAATGAGTATAGAAGAAGCTACTGTTTGCTAACCATTACACCTCCTCGCGGTACCTAAATAATGAAATGAGTATAGAAGAAGCTACTGTTTGCTAACCATTACACCTCCTCGCGGTACCTAAATAATGAAATGAGTATAGAAGAAGCTACTGTTTGCTAACCATTACACCTCCTCGTGGTGCCTAAATAATGAAATGAGTATAGAAGAAGCTACTGTTTGCTAACCATTACACCTCCTTGCGGTGCCTAAATAATGAAATGAGTATAGAAGAAGCTACTGTTTGCTAACCATTACACCTCCTCGCGGTACCTAAATAATGAAATGAGTATAGAAGAAGCTACTGTTTGCTAACCATTACACCTCCTCGCGGTGCCTAAATAATGAAATGAGTATAGAAGAAGCTACTGTTTGCTAACCATTACACCTCCTCGTGGTGCCTAAATAATGAAATGAGTATAGAAGAAGCTACTGTTTGCTAACCATTACACCTCCTTGCGGTGCCTAAATAATGAAATGAGTATAGAAGAAGCTACTGTTTGCTAACCATTACACCTCCTTGCGGTGCCTAAATAATGAAATGAGTATAGAAGAAGCTACTGTTTGCTAACCATTACACCTCCTTGCGGTGCCTAAATAATGAAATGAGTTTAGAAGAAGCTACTGTTTGCTAACCATTACACCTCCTCGCGGTACCTAAATAATGAAATGAGTATAGAAGAAGCTACTGTTTGCTAACCATTACACCTCCTCGCGGTACCTAAATAATGAAATGAGTATAGAAGAAGCTACTGTTTGCAAACCATTACACCTCCTCGGGGTGCCTAAATAATTAAATGAGTATAGAAGAAGGTACTGTTTGCTAACCATTACACCTCCTCAGGGTGCCTAAATAATGAAATGTGTATAGAAGAAGCTACTGTTTGCTAACCATTACACCTCCTCGGGGTGCCTAAATAATGAAGTGAGTATAGAAGAAGCTACTGTTTGCTAACCATTACACCTCCTCGGGGTGCCTAAATAATCAAATGAGTATAGAAGAAGCTACAGTTTACTAACCATTACACCTCCTCGGGGTGCCTAAATAATGAAATGAGTATAGAAGAAGGTACTGTTTGCTAACCATTACACCTCCTCGCGGTGCCTAAATAATGAAATGAGTATAGAAGAAGCTACTGTTTGCTGACCATTACACCTCCTCGCGGTGCCTAAATAATCAAATGAGTATAGAAGAAGCTACTGTTTGCTAACCATTACACCTCCTCGCGGTACCTAAATAATGAAATGAGTATAGAAGAAGCTACTGTTTGCTAACCATTACACCTCCTTGCGGTGCCTAAATAATGAAATGAGTATAGAAGAAGCTACTGTTTGCTAACCATTACACCTCCTCGCGGTGCCTAAATAATGAAATGAGTATAGAAGAAGCTACTGTTTGCTAACCATTACGCCTCCTCGCGGTACCTAAATAATGAAATGAGTATAGAAGAAGCTACTGTTTGCTAACCATTACACCTCCTCGTGGTGCCTAAATAATGAAATGAGTATAGAAGAAGCTACTGTTTGCTAACCATTACACCTCCTCGCGGTACCTAAATAATGAAATGAGTATCGAAGAAGCTACTGTTTGCTAACCATTACACCTCCTCGCGGTACCTAAATAATGAAATGAGTATAGAAGCTACTGTTTGCTAACCATTACACCTCCTCGCGGTGCCTAAATAATGAAATGAGTATAGAAGAAGCTACTGTTTGCTAACCATTACACCTCCTCGTGGTGCCTAAATAATGAAATGAGTATAGAAGAAGCTACTGTTTGCTAACCATTACACCTCCTTGCGGTGCCTAAATAATGAAATGAGTATAGAAGAAGCTACTGTTTGCTAACCATTACACCTCCTTGCGGTGCCTAAATAATGAAATGAGTATAGAAGAAGCTACTGTTTGCTAACCATGACACCTCCTTGCGGTGACTAAATAATGAAATGAGTATAGAAGAAGCTACTGTTTGCTAACCATTACACCTCCTCGCGGTACCTAAATAATGAAATGAGTATAGAAGAAGCTACTGTTTGCTAACCATTACACCTCCTCGCGGTACCTAAATAATGAAATGAGTATAGAAGAAGCTACTGTTTGCAAACCATTACACCTCCTCGTGGTGCCTAAATAATGAAATGAGTATAGAAGAAGCTACTGTTTGCTAACCATTACACCTCCTTGCGGTGCCTAAATAATGAAATGAGTATAGAAGAAGCTACTGTTTGCTAACCATTACACCTCCTCGCGGTACCTAAATAATGAAATGAGTATAGAAGAAGCTACTGTTTGCTAACCATTACACCTCCTCGCGGTGCCTAAATAATGAAATGAGTATAGAAGAAGCTACTGTTTGCTAACCATTACACCTCCTCGCGGTACCTAAATAATGAAATGAGTATAGAAGAAGCTACTGTTTGCTAACCATTACACCTCCTCGCGGTACCTAAATAATGAAATGAGTATAGAAGAAGCTACTGTTTGCTAACCATTACACCTCCTCGTGGTGCCTAAATAATGAAATGAGTATAGAAGAAGCTACTGTTTGCTAACCATTACACCTCCTCGCGGTACCTAAATAATGAAATGAGTATAGAAGAAGCTACTGTTTGCTAACCATTACACCTCCTCGCGGTACCTAAATAATGAAATGAGTATAGAAGAATCTACTGTTTGCTAACCATTACACCTCCTCGCGGTACCTAAATAATGAAATGAGTATAGAAGAAGCTACTGTTTGCTAACCATTACACCTCCTCGCGGTGCCTAAATAATGAAATGAGTATAGAAGAAGCTACTGTTTGCTAACCATTACACCTCCTCGTGGTGCCTAAATAATGAAATGTGTATAGAAGAAGCTACTGTTTGCTAACCATTACACCTCCTTGCGGTGCCTAAATAATGAAATGAGTATAGAAGAAGCTACTGTTTGCTAACCATTACACCTCCTCGCGGTGCCTAAATAATGAAATGAGTATAGAAGAAGCTACTGTTTGCTAACCATTACACCTCCTCGCGGTACCTAAATAATGAAATGAGTATAGAAGAAGCTACTGTTTGCTAACCATTACACCTCCTCGCGGTGCCAAAATAATCAAATGAGTATAGAAGAAGCTACTGTTTGCTAACCATTACACCTCCTCGCGGTGCCTAAATAATGAAATGAGTATAGAAGAAGCTACTGTTTGCTAACGATTACACCTTCTCGGTGTGCCTAAATAATGAAATGAGTATAGAAGAAGCTACTGTTTGCTAA
The DNA here is from genome assembly GCA_963932145.1 of Acanthosepion lycidas. Taxonomy (NCBI): domain Eukaryota; kingdom Metazoa; phylum Mollusca; class Cephalopoda; order Sepiida; family Sepiidae; genus Acanthosepion; species Acanthosepion lycidas. The sequence goes on along the minus strand of OZ010578.1, from coordinate 28,096,631 downwards.
CCATTACACCTCCTTGCGGTGCCTAAATAATGAAATGAGTATAGAAGAAGCTACTGTTTGCTAACCATTACACCTCCTCGCGGTGCCTAAATAATGAAATGAGTATAGAAGAAGCTACTGTTTGCTAACCATTACACCTCCTCGCGGTGCCTAAATAATCAAATGAGTATAGAAGAAGCTACTGTTTGCTAACCATTACACCTCCTCGCGGTGCCAAAATAATCAAATGAGTATAGAAGAAGCTACTGTTTGCTAACCATTACACCTCCTCGCGGTGCCTAAATAATGAAATTAGTATAGAAGAAGCTACTGTTTGCTAACCATTACACCTCCTCGTGGTGCCTAAATAATGAAATGAGTATAGAAGAAGCTACTGTTTGCTAACCATTACACCTCCTTGCGGTGCCTAAATAATGAAATGAGTATAGAAGAAGCTACTGTTTGCTAACCATTACACCTCCTCGCGGTGCCAAAATAATCAAATGAGTATAGAAGAAGGTACTGTTTGCTAACCATTACACCTCCTCGCGGTGCGTAAATAATGAAATGAGTATAGAAGAAGCTACTGTTTGCTAACCATTACACCTCCTCGCGGTGCCTAAATAATGAAATGAGTATAGAAGAAGCTACTGTTTGCTAACCATTACACTCCTCGGGGTGCCTAAATAATCAAATGAGTATAGAAGAAGCTACTGTTTGCTAACCATTACACCTCTTCGCGGTGCCTAAATAATGAAATGAGTATAGAAGAAGCTACTGTTTGCTAACCATTACACCTCCTCGGGGTGCCTAAATAATGAAATGAGTATAGAAGAAGCTACTGTTTGCTAACCATTACACCTCCTCGCGGTGCCTAAATAATGAAATGAGTATAGAAGAATCTACTGTTTGCTAACCATTACACCTCCTCGGGGTGCCTAAATAATCAAATGTGTATAGAAGAAGCTACTGTTTGCTAACCATTACACCTCCTCGGGGTGCCTAAATAATCAAATGAGTATAGAAGAAGCTACTGTTTGCTAACCATTACACCTCCTCGGGGTGCCTAAATAATCAAATGAGTATAGAAGAAGCTACTGTTTGCTAACCATTACACCTCCTCGCGGTGCCTAAATAATAAAATGAGTATAGAAGAAGCTACTGTTTGCTAACCATTACACCTTCTCGGTGTGCCTAAATAATGAAATGAGTATAGAAGAAGCTACTGTTTGCTAACCATTACACCTCCTCGCGGTGCCTAAATATTGAAATGTGTATAGAAGAAGCTACTGTTTGCTAACCGTTACACCTCCTCGGGGTGCCTAAATAATGAAATTAGTATAGAAGAAGCTACTGTTTGCTAACCATTACACCTCCTCGGGGTGCCTAAATAATCAAATGAGTATAGAAGAAGCTACTGTTTGCTAACCATTACACCTCCTCGGGGTGCCTAAATAATCAAATGAGTATAGAAGAAGCTACTGTTTGCTAACCATTACACCTCCTCGGGGTGCCTAAATAATCAAATGAGTATAGAAGAAGCTACTGTTTGCTAACCATTACACCTCCTCGGGGTGCCTAAATAATCAAATGAGTATAGAAGAAGCTACTGTTTGCTAACCATTACACCTCCTCGCGGTGCCTAAATAATGAAATGAGTATAGAAGAAGCTACTGTTTGCTAACCATTACACCTCCTCGGGGTGCCTAAATAATCAAATGAGTATAGAAGAAGCTACTGTTTGCTAACCATTACACCTCTTCGGGGTGCCTAAATAATGAAATGAGTATAGAAGAAGCTACTTTTTGCTAACCATTACACCTCCTCGGTGTGCCTAAATAATGAAATGTGTATAGAAGCTACTGTTTGCTAACCATTACACCTCCTCGGTGTGCCTAAATAATCAAATGAGTATAGAAGAAGCTACTGTTTGCTAACCATTACACCTCCTCGCGGTGCCTAAATAATGAAATGAGTATAGAAGAAGCTCCTGTTTTAATTGAAAAGACAAAAGAAACGCGAAGAAGAATAAAGAAGATAATAGCAATAGTATAGCAAGTTAGGCAATGTCACAGACGACAGGGAGACAGACAAGAAAAAGAAGAATGAAGACGTTAGAAGAAACGAAATATGGACATAGAAACGAACGAGAAGAAATATTAAAAACTAAATTTAATCGGACCATAAATTATATCATGAAAAGAAAATAGATTTAAGAAAGGCCAATAGACGCCTGTCGCGCAGATTCAGTTGACAATTACAGATTTGAATTTTATAGAGAAAATATTCAAGAAGTTATGAGAAGCAGACTAGAGAGCTATTTATTGATTCCACAGAGAAAAGTCTCGGAAAAACGAGATTCTCTCATTAATGATTTATCGTTCACGACACAACAACGTATTAACGTTCTCCAGTAATATGCTACTTGAAACAATCGAAGGATCTATTTAGGATCGCGTATTATTAATTCAGCAGAAGCAAACGTATGTGCTGAAGAATAGGTGCATCAGTTACGTTCAGTTACGTTTTTTTTTTTTTTTTTTTAAGCGTTTCACCTCAAGCAAGGCGGGAAACCACTAGCACACAAGTGGTTACAGAGAGTTAGAGCGAGAGGAAAGAGGAGTGATAGAGGAAAGGATAAAGAGTTGGAAAAGGGGAAGGATTTCCACAGGTGATAGGTGTGAGACATGAAGCCACTGGAGTAGAAGAGACGGCTACATTTAAAAAAAAATTACATGCTAACACTTCCGATCATTTAATATTATAAGCATTTTTTTAAGCGTTTCACCCCAAGCAAGGCGGGAAGCCACTAGCATGCAAGTGGTTACAAAGAGGAGTGATAGAGGAAAGGATGAAGAGAAGGATAGGAGATAGATCAGGGAGATGGAGACGTCGATTGACATTACATTTGAATAGTTGGAGATCATAGCTATCAGGGAAACAGGAAGGGGGCGAGTTCCACAGACGATGGGTGCGAGACATGAAGCTATTGGAGTAGAAGAGACGGCTACATTTTTACAGTTTCGACAGTGAAAGGGTGAGAGCGAGATGCCAGCCTAGTTGAACGCTTAAATTCATGAAGTCTGGGAACAAGCGAAAGCAGCTCATCGGAGCAGTTATAGTGAGTGTATTTGTAAAAAAGACAGAGGGAGGCGACGGCACGTCTGTGAGAGAGCGACTGCAGACGAGATGCCAGATCAGAGCCAATTACGTTGCATATCCGTCTCTGGATCTGATGAAGAACCTTGAGACAAACAGAAGGGGCACCAGACCATATATGGCAGCAATACTCCATGCAATTGTAGATTTGAAGGATCGACTCCGGCGATAAAAATTTCCTTGCGGTGAACGAAGCTATTGACTCAATGTTGTTTTTATTATATCAAATCAAACCGATACTCTGGTTTAATGGAGATCACATTCAAGTAGATATAAGAACTTATTCAAACATCGGGTCACAGAAAGTCGCGTGCTCATCTTAGCCAATACGAAAACGGATTGCCTTCAAATCTAGATTTCTAACATTCACTTTGAATTGATTCATAAATATTCAGATTAAAATTGGAAAAAAAAAGTGTTTGAAGAGTAACTTTCTACCTTGGATGACTCACTACTGAACTTTAGTATAAAATATTACACAAAAGAAGCACTCTAAAATGCGATATTGATACTTGGGTAAGACCTTGGGCTTCAGTCATTGGTGAATAACCTACCAAGATCGAATTCCAAACGCAATTTTCAAGAAAAAATTAAGTAGCGTTCTCATTACAGTAGACAGTCGAGATATTAAGATAATTACTAAGATAATTTAATCAAATAATGCTACACCGGTGAGTTAGTTCTTTTACGATTATCAAGACTATTTACATTATTCGGCCTATTGTCCTCATCTTTGTCGCCATATTTATCACACCGGTTCGGCCGTTGTACGCTGCGGCCTTCTTCAGGTAGATGAAATGTCGAACTGAACCCTTTATTTCTCTCACTGGGGTAGACTGTTCTAGTTCCACGTGCCATGTCTAATGGATATCAGTTATCAGTTATCTCCTGTCAATTCCCCTCTCCAAATTCTCTACCACCTTAACCGGGTATTGAACTCACACTTTTCGGGTCCTGTCACTGGATCTAACTAACGCC
>OZ010578.1:28052515-28087515 GCA_963932145.1 Acanthosepion lycidas | reverse complement strand
ATATACTGTTCGATGTTTTTGGTTCAACTGCAGCTAATCTTAATGTTGTCCTTGCTGAAGATTTTTTGAGCAATGGTTGAAATGTTTGTGGATTAAATTAAGGAAAATTATACCTATACTGGTTTTGATATATTTATTAAATGGTGCGTTAAACCAAATTATGTTGTATTTTCTATTCTTATGTTTATTATTGGCTTTCTTACTAATGTTTATGCATTTATTTTTTTTTCTAGTGCATATACATACTTAGTTTTATATTTGTCAAAAATAATTTTGTTGTTAGAGTTGAGAGTCTGTGTTGTACCGATTTGTGCAAGTTGTTTAAAATTCCTGGTCAGTGGTTGGGTTCTTTGCCAATGTATTTATGGTTATAAAGCTCTTTAGTAAAAGACAATGTATATTCCTTTGGATAGGTCGAAAGTAATGTCCAGAAAGTTGATCACATTGGTATTGGTGTCTGTATTGATATTTAGTCCATGATTCTTGAAGAATTTGATGTTTTCTAAGTTGATCGGTTTGTTCAGGGTTGGTTGTACATTGGGGGATAGCTCTATCGTCTCTGTACAGAGCAGTGTCCATGATATTGAAAGTAGACCTAAGTCTCTACAATAGCAAAATGCCAACCAAATCACAAGCTTGTGCAGAATTGAACGCTCTCATAACTATAAAGAGATTTGGGTTGTCTTTATGGGCCACATAGAAGCATGGTGCTATGAAGTAGGTGTCTGGGTTTGCTTTATGATGGTCATTTCCTTGTCAGTCAGTGGTGGTGCAATAATTTTTCGCTAGGTTTATAGCTGCCATTAACAGGTCTTCTTTGATTCATGGGTAAAACTTCGAGATACCGAAATGCATAAAGGTGCATTAGTTTTTTTTTATATTTATTTTAGAGAACCAATTGAAAGCATCCTTTGTATTCTTACCTTATTTTCAGGCTCGTTCTAGTATAGATTTGCTGATTTTATATATATATATATATATATATATATATATATATATATATATATATATATATATATATATATATATATATATATATATATATATATATATGGATTGAGGAATCGGAGAGCCGAGTTCGAATTCCGGTCGAATCCATTCTCTTACGTACATGTAAAGGTGTGAATATATATATATATATATATATATGCTTTTCGCCCTAAGCAAGGCGGGAGGCCACTAGCACGGGTTACAGAGAGTTGGAGTCAGAGCAAATAGGAGTGACAGAGGAAAGGATGGAGAGAAGGATAGGGGATAGATCAGGGCATCTAGAAACATTGATTGACATTCCATTTGAATAGTTATAGATTATAACTATCACGGAGACAAGAAGAGGAGAAGGAATTCCGCAGGCGAGAAGTGCGAGACATGAAGCTATTGGAGTAGAAGAGACGGCTACATTTAATAGTTTTGACAGTGAAAGTGTGTGAGCGGGATGCCAGCCTAGTAGAACGCTTAAATTCATGAAGTCTGGGAACCAGCGAAAGCAGCTCCTCGGAGCGGTTACCCTGAAAGTATTTGTAAAAAAGACAGAAGGAGGCGACATATGTATATTTACACACGCTCTCTATATATTTACACGCGCTCTATCTCTGATATTGAGTACTTTATCTCATAAATACGGCACCCCTTAAGAGTATATACCTTCATACAATCACACACACACACACACAGACATATATATATATATATATATATATATAATTATTCAAAAATTATAATATAAACATGTTATAAAATCACTACAAAAATGACCATTTTGTTTCAACACTTCTGGTGTGTTATCTGCATTCAACAACATCACTTGATAAGATGCCAGAAGTGTTGAAACAAAATGGCTATTTTTGTAGTGATCTTATAACATGTTTATGTTATAATTTTCGAATAAATAATCATATTTGCTCTACTCTATATTGAGCACTCTCTTAAGAATAGTGTTTGTTGGTTATTGGAATTTATTCTGTATACACCAATCCTATACTTGGGTATATATATATATATATATATATATATATATATATATATATATATATATATATATATATATTGTTTCACATTGTTATGTAATATGGATTCTATAATTATACTGAAAATATAATTACAATTCTATAATCACAACATACATGGAAGCTAATAATATTCTGTCAATGGCGTCCAAAATGTTTGTTACTGTGCCATGCACAGAGAGGAGTTAGTTTTAATGAAAATGGAAAGAAAAAAAGAGGTTTAAAAGCATAATCAAAAAGATAAAGTTGAAAGTTCTAGAACACAATGAAGCAAGAGATCTAGTAGAGTTTTACATTCACATTGCATACTATTAGGTTGGTGCAAAAATAATGTCGGTATTTTTTAACGTCAAAACCGGCATTATTTTTGCACCAACATAATAAAAGCCCGAGCGACAGAGACAGACAGCGAATAGCCTGCCTAACGGACATGTGAAAATGGATATGAGAACAAGAAGTGAGAGACAATCGTTGCTAGGAGCAAGGAAAGATAAGAAGTTGTGGAGGATCATGTCATCCTACGGCCTTAAGGGACACGGCTCATTGATTAATTTGTTTGCAAGTAAATTCAAACATACACCCTATCAAAATTTCATATGATAACAACTGTCTTAAAAAGTAAACTATTTTAATTTATCACAATAGCCTAATTTTAGAGTCTGTCTATATTTCTTAGATGAGGTATTATGTACAGTATTTACATTAGTCGGACTATTGTCCTCATCTTTGTGGCCATATTTGTCACAACGTTTCGGCCGTTGTACGCTCCGGCCTTCTTCAGGTGGTTGGAATTTCGAACTGAACCCTTTATTTCGATCACTGGGGTAGACATGTGGACACATGGCACAGTGAATAAAGGCGTTGGTTAGATCCAGTGACAGACCCAAAGAGTGTGAGTTCAATACCCGGTTAAGGCAGTGGAGAACTTTCAGAGGGAAAATTAGCAGGAGATAACTGATAACTGACATCCATCAAACATGGCACGTGGAACTAGAACAGTCTACCCCAGTGATCGAAATAAAGGGTTCAGGTCGAAATTACAACTACCTGAAGAAGGTCGGAGCGTACAACGGCCGAAACGTTGTGACAAATATGCCGACAAAGATGAGGACTTATAGTCCGACTAATGTAAATACAGCCCAATTTTAGTGAATATTAGCAGATTTACTAATCTTGTCATTGGTAATGAAGATCAATGTAAACCTTAATATAGATACATGAAATTGTCTGTAACATCCAATTAGCTTGTATATTCATCATCAGGCTAGTAGGTATTACATTGCTTGTTATCGTCTGACGCTAAAACACATTTGTACAAGCCGTATTAATATATTTTCAATGATCATCGTAAATTGATTCAGCGTTTAGTAAAAACATTTATTGATATTTATTGTATTAAAAATACGATTATGGCACAAGGTCGAAAAGGGGTTGAGGCTGGTCATCACTATCTATCTTGTACCTAGCTAATCTGATTCACGACCCATTCACTCGTTACAATTTGCACATTCACCACAAAAATGCGACTGCCACCAATCAATCCTCCATACACCATAATACCACATCCTCTCAGGGGCACCTACAAAATTCACACCGAGATTAAAAAAATTAATGATAATGAATATTTCTTAGATAAAATTCTTATATTTGACAATGAGAGGGGAGAAGAGACCCCAAACAAACTAAATATCAAACGAGGCAAAATAAATATAACTAATGTTAGTAGGACCCGTCCAACCATAAAAATAGAAGAGGCCGCCGTATTCTGTTTATTGAACAAAATCAAGAGGCCCTCTCGCTAAGGAAGAGGGAAAAGAGAAAATATAGACAGGCATAGGGAATGAATAAAGCTGACCCAGTCGAGAAGAAGTGGGGGGGGGGGCAAAACAAACAGGGGAGCGGTGAGAATCTCAACTTGGATCATAACCAAAGATGTAACCGGGAGTAGGCCAGGAACAACATTTACTCATATTAACTAGGTACATAAAAGTTTGTCTACCATAACCAGGGTAGGGCTCCACAGGAAACCATCCCGATGTGATATAGGTTGACCTAAAAGAGAAAATTATGGTTAGCCCTGTTCAAATGAACCACGCTCGCCTCAGTCACCAGTCGAATGCAAGCGTTTTCTATCAGTTCTAATATTCATCTTGTGCTGATGCTCAAAGAATCGGATCAGAAACAATTTATTATAGGTGAGAAGTGATTAACATTTATTCAGTTCCACACAGTCGTTATTTAATTTCCTAATCAACAACATATGGTTTGGTTTATTTTGTTTAACGGCATATCAACCTCAATGGGTTATTTAATGCCGACAACATTTTGTGGATAGATACGTATGAATAGAATCTGTATTCTTTGGTTTAGATTGGTTTGATTTATTTTGTTTAACGCCATATTAACCTCAATGGGTTTTTTAATGCGTACAACATTTTTTAGGATAGATTCGTATGAATAGAAAATGTATTCTTCGGTTTAGATCGGTTTGATTTATTTTGTTTTACGGCATATCAACCTTAATGGGTTATTTAATGCCGACATTTTTAGGATAGATTCGTATGAATAAAATATGTATTCTTCGGTTTAGATTGGTTTTGTTTATTTTGTTTAACGGCATATCAACCTCAATGGGTTATTTAATGCCGACATTTTTAGGATAGATTCGTATGAATAAAATATGTATTCTTCGGTTTAGATTGGTTTGGTTTATTTTGTTTTACTGCATATCAACCTCAATGGGTTATTTAATTCTGACAAAAATTTTTTATTGCTGGTAATATTTTGTTTTGTCAAAAATCTGTTTCTGGTAATATATTTCCTTCAAAATTATATTGCTGGTAATAATTTTTTTTTAAAATGTACTGCTGGTAATAGTTAACTATTTGCCCCTAGCTGGGACCTTAACAGGTGCTACCACCCGGGGTCAGGGTGGACCTGGGAACACCAGTAATTAAGAGGTGGTTCCAAGCTCCCCAAAGCCTCCTGATCAGAGGCCTTGTTACTGGACGTAGTTTAACGTCTTACCCAGGGCGCAGATGTAGTCTAACATCTTACCCAGGACTTGGATGTAGTTTAACGTCTTACCCAGGACGTCAACAACATATGGATATATGTAGGAAATATTGTAGGTTATATCAGAGAATTTTATGCAGATGTTTTACTGAGCAAAAAAGAACTTAAAAAATAATACTTGACAAATTTTTTCTATGATATGGAATTCCCCTAAGATTCATTATCGTCCTAAAACTTATTTAATTGAACGCGATTAATTGTCATTTGAAAGCAGAAAAAGTATTAAAAGCAACATTTCTTTTCTGCTCGACCCTTGTTTGTTCTTTAGAGAATACAAGCCTCCCTTTCCTGAGAGAAAAAGGAAGAACTAAATGTGTCAAAGCAATAAATGCAACACAAAAAATATGTTCAGACTTTAGTAACAATTATTTTCTTCTATATAAATGAAAAAAATAGATTATAAAACTACCGTGGTTCTCCTTGGAAATCAAACATAAAAAGATTGAAACTGTGTGAGGAACCCACATTTTTAAATATTATCCAGCATCCCGACTTTATTATGTTGAGCATTTCTAAGGTTAACAAAGATCATATATATATATATATATATATATATATATATATATATATATATATATATATATATATATATAATTATTTATTTAAAAAAAAAATTATAACATAAATATGTTATAAAATCACTACAAAAATAGCCATTTTGTTTCAACACCCTCGGTGTCTTATCAAGTGATTACGTTGAATGTAAAATAAATCGTTTTAAAAGTTTCAAATTAATTAACAATCCTTCGCAAGGGGAAAACGTTGTTACAAAGGCTAGATGGACCAATCAAAATACAAGTATAGGAAAATTCAAAAAGCTTGACAACGAAGTCATGTTATAATATCTATTCAGATGTTTAAAATATGGGTAGTATTAAAAAAGAATTTATTCCAACCAATAATTACTAAATTATACGATTTTATATTTACATGCACTATTTTAATATATTAAATAATATTATTTTTAATCATTTTTATCTTTGTATATTTACTCGCTTAAGTTATATTTCAATAGGTGGTTAGCATTCGTGTAATGAAACATTCAGTCTCAAATATTTATCGGTTGTGGTATCCGATTGTCTGGGTCAATGTCTGTGGATGTGTGTGCATGTATTTATAGGTGTCTATGTGTATGGAAGTGCATTCACTTTTAATTGTGTATGTATGTACGTGTGTGTTGGTTTCCCTTCCCCCCACTTCCCTTCCTTTTTTTTTTTTTTTTTTTTCATGACAGACCGTGAAAATGTTCTCTGTCTCGTCTCTTTTTGTGTGTGTGTGTATATATATATAAATATGTCTGGGTGCTTATATATTAGAATCTGATTGCGTTTGTTTTACGCGTGAGTTTAGGACCCCATTCACACATTCTTAGGATTAAAATGTATACATTGTCAAAGGGCCGGATATAAAATTAGCTAAAGTAACTTCAATGAAGAAATATATTTCTTCTTTTCTCCTCAGTAATTTTATAGTTGTAAACTTAATAGCGATTAAATTTTGATTTTGAAATTAGCGGTTTTTAATTTTAATATTAAATTTTATCATATAATTTAGTAATTATTGGTTGGAATAAATTCTTTTTTAATACTACCCATATTTTAAACATCTGAATAGATATTATAACATGACTTCGTTGTCAAGCTTTTTGAATTTTCCTATACTTGTATTTTGATTGGTCCATCTAGCCTTTGTAACAACGTTTTCCCCTTGCGAAGGATTGTTAATTAATTTGAAACTTTTAAAACCATTTATTTTACATTCAACGTTATCACTTGATAAGACACCGAGGGTGTTGAAACAAAATGGCTATTTTTGTAGTGATTTTATAACATATTTATGTTATAATTTTTTTTTTAAATAAATAATTATATCTGCTCTACTTTTTATTGAGCACTCTTTTAAGAATAGTAATTGTTTGTTATTGGAATTCATTCCATATACACCAATCATATACTTGTATATATATATATATATATATATATATATATATATATATATATATATATATATATATATATATATCCGATTGTTTCACTCCGTAAACTTTTTTATGTATATTTTTCTTCTCAAACAAATGAAAAAAAAGAAAGTGACGTTTAACATACAGCTTGCCTACAAGCAGGATTGTTCATAATCATTTTCATCATCGATTCTCATCCGTCGAAGTTCAGTTAAAATGCACTGAAACCAAGTTGCATCTTTGTATTGAGTAAAATAGTTCTGTCTATATGATAAAATTATAATATATATATCATGCATGAAACAGCCTGTCGCCTCTAAGTGTTGACTTCTATGTTCACTTTTATATTTACACATGCTCTGTCTCTGATATTGAGCACTTTATCCCATAAATATAGCACACCTGGAGAGTATATTTCTTCATATATATATATGTGTGCGTGTGTGTGTGTTATTTAATAAATAACAACATGACTAGAAAAGAATTCTGGTAAATATTTCATCATCAGTAAACACACGTCAAATAAACATTATCATATTATCAATTATCTATATTTAAAGATCTGCCTATCTACAACCACAAACGGTATAATCTAAATTGTTTCATTATCACCACCATACATAAATAACAATGACCATTAGACGCGTAAATACACACACACCATACACATATAATGTGTTGCAGCAAAATCCGACACTTGACAAAAAGAAAATGAAATAAGCAATAAAAACAGAAGTTGTATATGCAGATACCGGATAGTTTGACAACTAACAACCGTTTTTCTCTCTACCCTTTTCCATGATAGAATATTAGCGCAGAGCAGCGGTAGTAGGTTCTTTTCGCGTCAGTAACAAGTCTGCAGAAGTGATGGCCTCGTTTGGGTTCAAGAGGATCATGGTCATCGAAATTGGGATGAAGTGGAAGGCGTGTGAGAACAAGGACGAGTTTACTGCCAACGAAAGGCCGACAACGTTCGTTCTTCGGCTGTTAGGACCGACGAGTTCCTTGCCGCCGTCAAGGAGACAGTCAACAATGATGGAAGCTAGAGCTACGTCAAGATCACCTCTGACATGGGCTGTCACAAGTCAACGATCTGCCGAACGACCAAGAAGGACATTGGTTACTCGTCCTACCACAAGTCTCACCGCATGCTCATCACGAATGTTCCAAGGAGTAGAGGAAAGTCAAGGCGGCGGCTTAGCTGAACGAGCTCAAGCACGGGTCCACCGGAATGCTGAGGTTCATCTCTGGGGAAAAGAATTTCATCCAGGACCAGACGAGCGACAGGCAAAACAACAGGTGGATCTGCAAAGACATCAAGGAGGTTCCGGTTGTGAAGCATACGAAGTTTCCCTCCTCCGTCATTGTCCTTGGCGTCATCTCCAGCGAGGGAGACGTCAATCCTCCTTTCTTCTTTCAAAAGGGCCTGAGAATCACCGCTAAGATCTACCAGGAGGTGCTGAGGAGCGTGGTGAAACGCTGGATGGACTCCGCTCCTTCACAAAAGGCCAAGACGACCCAGGCGCGGATCTCAACAATGTTCCTCACCACTGGTCGCCGGACTTGTGGCCGTCCTCCTCCACCCGACTGCAACCCGCTTGGCTATTTCTTTTGCGCCGTGATCGAGGCCAAAACCAACAAGCACGTCCACAAAAAGGTCGACTCTCTGAAGGAGAGGCGTTCGCCGCTAGGGACAAGGACATGGTCGCCAAAGGGTGTGACTCATTTAGCGCCCGCCTTCAGATAGTCGTCGCCGCCAGGGGCGGTTACATTGAAAAATAATGTAGTATGTAACTCTAATTGTTGCTAAATAAACTGCCGGGTCTCTGCATATACAACTTTTGTTTTTATTGCCTATTTCGTTTTCTTTTTGTCAAGTGTCGGATTTTGCTGCAACACCCTGTATATCTCTGTGTTTTATTTCATTGTAACTTATGAATATACTCTTAACCAGAAGCAATGTTGACACGTCTATAAATGATCGAGGCCAAGACCAACAAGCACGCCCACAACACGCCGCTATGGACAAGGACATGGTCGTCAAAGCGTGTGACTCATTTCGCGCCCGCCTTGAGATGGTCACCGGCGCCAGCGGCGGTTACGTTTAAAGATAATCTAGTATGTAACTCTAACTGTTGCTAAATAAACTGCCGGGTCTCTGCATATACAACTTTTTCTTTTTATTGCCTATTTCGTTTACTTTTTGTCAAGTGTCGGATTTAGCTGCAACATCCTGTATTTTCGTTATTTTGTTTTCCATGTTAGGGAAAGAGAGTCATAGTAATTCCCACTAGACGCACAAATACACATACACCGCATACATATTATCAACCAAATTACGCATACACGAATTAGAGTTATGATACACAAACACAAGAATTAAACACATGAACACTCTGGTCGGTCGAATACACATATGGATTGCTTAACTAATGAAAAACAAAGATTACAAAAATAAAAAAAATCAAGAATTTTCTTTTTTTCCTCGATATTTTATTTTCTGGTGAAGTTCAAATAAAAGAGAAATATGTTAAGTTTGCTCCAATCTTATCATATTTGCTCCCTTATCCTATCATATCTTATTGTTTTGCTTATATTTGTTTTAGCGCGACGTGCCTTTAACCGATTGGGCCACATTGTCTATTTTTTTTTCTTTTTGTCAAGTGTCGGATTTTGCTGCAACACCCTGAAAGCCATCTGAAGTCGAGTTTAAAAAATATGTTCATTCTTTGAAAGTTGAACTTCAATTACCTGAATAAACTATTCAACTGTATTCTCACTAGAATATCGCTGTAATTAAAATAAGAGAGCATACTTAACTTTGAATAGACTTACATTAATCCTGAGTTTGTGGAAATGGCTATGACGACAGTAGCAAAGGATTAATGATCAACAGTTAATGGAAGATGAAACAGAGAGCAGGGCCATCAGATTGCTAGCTCTTTGCCATAACTTTCCGAATAGCTCGTTTGCGGTTCATTTAGTAGCAATTGTCCCGGTCGTTGCTGGAGGCTGACAGTTAAATTCTCTTTTATTATGCGTTTTTTTTATTTTGTTTTTTTGTCCGAGAAAGTGTGCGGCACTACAGTTTTAAAATGGAATTTTTTTTGTCGGTTTGCAAAAGGCAAACATCAGCGGTATATATGACCGTATCTTGCTTTCATTTTTTCATTAAAAAAGAAAAAAAATCATTTGAAGTCGCCGATGGTTGCTGAGCTGTTTTCGCGATGTTTGTCCACCACTGCTTTTATATAATGCAGAAGGGAATTGGAGAATGCGAAATGATCAGGAGAAAGATCTTAGGTTGTTCTTCGTGCCAAAAATCGTTCCGAATAAAAATTGTTATCGGTACTTGTGCATTCTTCCTTGGAATTTTTTTCCTTTAAGAGAATTCTGCAAAACCGAAATAATTAAGGAACAAACTACGCCAAATGAATGAAGAATTTACAACCAAGCGATAACGATTTTTATTTTGCCAACAACGAAATCTATTTTTCTCCTACGTGCTCTGTCCGTTCAGAATGCGGGCAAGCATTGGCCTCAACAATTCTTTTTATCCTTTATATCTCTTAGGATTTTTTTATTATCCCTCCCGTTCACTCTTCTACCCTGCATTTAGAAAACATGTTATACTGTTTTCTTTTATCCTTCTTTTCTTTAACATATCCTGCGAATGTCAAATACTCCAAGCCCTCTCTCCTCAATATGAGTGCCAGAAATTTCAACTGTGTTCTTGATTCTAATTATAAACAATTCCTTTTTTTCTTTCTTTTTTTCTTTCTTTTTTTCTTACTTTCTTTTTTTCTTTCTTTTTTTTTCTTTCTTTTTTTTTCTTTCTTTTTTTTTCACATTCTCGTCTGCTCTATATCTGTGAGGAAACTGTCTAGCATTCTCCCCTACATAAGAGGTTTAGTATTACATTGCATTTAAGAACCTTTGTTATGAATGAAGTTTACCTGTTTGTTATTCGAAATGAAGTTTACCTGTTTGTTATTCGGACTTTTTTTTATTTTTCGGATGCTATTCAAATTCGCCTTTCCCTGATCTGTTTAAACATTTCTGAGATGAGGTATTATGTAGACTATTAACATTATTCAGAATATTGTCCTAATCTTTGTCGCCATATTTATTACAACGTTTCGGCCGTTCAGTGTCTGTCGATATTTCTGAGATGATGTATAATGTACATTATTTACATTATTCAGACTATTGTCCTAATCTTTGTCGCCATATTTATCACATTTCAGCCCTTCAGTATCTGTCTTTATTTCTGAGACGAGGTATTATGTACACTATTTACATTATTCGGACTATTGTCCTCATATTTGTCGCCATATTTATTACAACGTTTCAGAACTTCAGTATCTGTCTTTATTACTGAGATGAGGTATTATGTACACTATTTACTTTATTCGGACTGTTGTCCTCAGCTTTGTCGCCATATTTATTACAACGTTTCGGCCGTTGTACGCTCCGGCCTTCTTCAGGTGTTTGGAATGTCGAACTGAACACTTTATTTCGCTAAATGGGATAGACTGTTCTAGTTCCACATGCCATGTTTAATGGATGTCAGTTATCAGTCCTCAAGGACACATGGCACAGTGAATAAAGGCGTTAGTTAGATCCAGTGACAGGACCCAAAGTGTGTGAGTTCAATACCCGGTTAAGGCAGTGGAGAACTTGGAAAGGAGAATTAACAGGAGTTAACTTATCACAAGTACTTACCGGACGTATCTTCTTAAATTCAGAAGAATCGTGTAAAATCGTTTCCATTTTATCAACATAATCTAAAATAGCCACGTCAGAAATTTTAACTGGTTTATTGATATATAGAATGTCCATAAAGTTCGTGTGCACTTTAAAAAATATATAACTTTATTTATATTTGCGATAGAAATAATCTGTAAAAAATGTTATAAAGTTTAATGTACCTAGTTTTAAGTATAAATGAAATGACTAATGTGATTTCAGGCATTACTGTAAATCAGTTGGCAAATGTTTTCCGTGAACTGCAAAATCGTATTACCCTTTGTATTGCTAATGATGGAGGACATGTGGAATCCTTTTTACAAATTATTTCTATCGCAAATACAAATAAAGTTATAAATTTTTTCAAGTGCACGCGAACTCTATGGACACCCTGTACATGTATTACTCCTTGATTTTAAGGGTTTGATACTCCGATAATGAACACTCTACCATGCCTGGAGACCACGATCGACAGATAGAGGCGTGCATAAACTAGATTGTTCGAACAATCTAGTCTTACACAAAGATAACTTCTACTGAGAGTGAGGTGTATGCAATTATAATTGTGAGAATATCTCAGAAAACGTTATCTATATTTACTGTAGAAGGAGAAATACAAAAATTTAACCCTTTGGATACAACTAATTATTTTACCTCAGTAAGGATGATACTGAAAAAAATGAAATAAATGTTTATTGAAATCTCCGTTCTCAAACTTTCGCCTATTAACAAAGGAATTAAGAAAAGTTCTAATATCTAATTCGGTATGTTTCTTAAATTTTAGCCGAATTGCTAGTAAATAGCTAGAGAAGCGAAAATAATCAAAGAACGATACTTTGTTCCTAATATCGGACAAGGAGGAACGAAATAAAAATAAACATGAGAAAAACTCAGATAATTTATTCAACTTGTGTTTTATAAAATCCGGCAATATTGGAAGAATTGAGGTAATCTTAATTTTGAGTAACCTACGTTTTATAAATGATGGGACGACACAATATGACAAAGAAGATTGCAAGAAAGATCGCATGGCTTTAAATGAAATAATCTTTTTTTTGATAAGCTGACTGAACGATTTAACTCGTCAATAATATTTCTGTGGTATATATTACGGAAATACTTATATAATGAATTGATACCACAGAACCAATACAGGGTGTTGCAGTAAAATCCGACACTTGACAAAAAGAAAACGAAATAGGCAATAAAAACAAAAGTTGTATATGCAGAGACCCGGCAGTTTATTTAGCAACAATTAGAGTTACATACTACATTATTTTTCAATGTGGCCGCCGCTGGCGACGACGGCCATCTCAAGGCGGCCGCGAAATGAGTCACATGCTTTGGTGACCATATCCATAGCGGCGTGTCGTGGGCGTGCTTGTTGGTCTTGGCCTCGATCATATATAGACGTGTCGCCATTGCTTCTGGTTAAGAGTATATTCATAAGTTGCAATGAAATAAAACAGAGAGGTATACAGTGTGTTGCAACAAAATCCGACACTTGACAAAAAGAAAACGAAATAGGCAATAAAAACAAAAGTGAACATTGAGGTCAACACATAAAGGTGATAGTCTGTTTCATGCTAGACGCAATCGTCAAACCACGAGTGCTATTTTTCTCGGCTATTTATATATACGATTCAGTGGTGCATTGTGGGTCTATTCGGCGGTTATTTTGCCGGAAGTCGTTTATTTATTTATTTATTTATGTATTTATTTGGGTTAAATTATTTTTTTTTATTTTTTTTTTTTTATTGCTTATCTTATATATTCATTTTTATTTAAATCGGTATTTTTTTTTAACGTAGTAAATATTTGTTTATATCTCTTAATAGTTTTATTTTGTATTAGGAAGATAATTAAGGCTATTTATTCAATTTTGGGATTGATTGTTGTAGCTTATTCTAACTATTATTTTGGCGGGAGCAGTTTTAATAACCCAAATAAATAAATAAATGAATAAACGATAATTGGGTGTTTGCATTGTATGTATGTTTTTAGGGTTATAGAGATGTCTTATTTTCTGAACATGGTCAGCACATTGTGGCTGTGTTCATAGTTAATATTATTAAGTGTTGGCTTTTCCTTTTTTATTATTAAGGCTTCCATTTCTTTTAATCTTTTTTTACATGTTTGTATTTTCTACTACTATGTTTCAGATTCAGTGCAAAAAAATCGGAATTAAAATAAATATTACTTAGTTTCAGTTTAAAATATTGCAGAAAAGTATATTTTAACAGAGATGCATGTTTTTATGAGTTGTTGACACGTCTGTTGTTAACTGAATGTAAGGGAAATTTAAGCAAGGGGCAGATAATTGTAATAATTAGTGCAAAAAATCGGTCCTCATCCATAATGGGGACCAATGGATTAAAACACTAATGACAATTTTGACATCACCATGGGATCTTTAGACTCTGCAGAGTCTTCTGACCTTGTTGGTCTATTTATACTGTACAATCTAACCGCGCACCGTGAATTGGACATTAAGGACATCGGGCTATACAGTGATGACCGGCTCATGGTAGTGAGGAGCTCCACAAATTTTAAAACAGATAAAATTAGAAAGATAATTTAGAGTGAATTCGGAAAGCTAAATTTAAAAGCTATAGTCAACACTAAATTAAAACGGGTAAACTTCCTCGACGTAACTCTAGACATAATGAACAACATACAGAAAACCTACCACTAATCCAGTGTATGTACACCCAAAGTCAAACCACCCTACATCTATAATTAAGCTTATACCCACATCAATAGAGAGATGAATCAGCATGAACTCCACTAATAAGGAAATATTCCGACAACACAGTAATTTTTATAACACAGCCCTAAAAATAGCGGATACAAAAACGCTAACATAAATTATAGAAACAATAGCACTAACAGAAAAAAAAACAGGAAAAGAAAAATCATCTGGTATACCCCTCCGTTCAACTAAATGGTTAGTACTAAGCTAGGACATAAGTTCCTAGCTTTAATTGAAAAACACTTCCCTAATAGCAGACTTAGCAAGATCTTTAATAAAAACACCTTATAATTAAGTTAAAGTTGCACTGAAAATCTAGGAAGAATCATTAAAAAACATGATAATAAAATCCTGGAAATACACGCGCACTAAAACAATATTAATAAAAATCCTAAACTAAAATCAGACAAAAATAATGAAAAATTATTGATTGTAGAAACCCTGAATACTGCCCGTTGGAAAATAAAATCCGTAGTATAACAATGCACTATCTCATCCATTGAGAGTTCTAACACCGATAGGATATACAAAGGGTCAACAAAGAATTAATTTAAAATTAGGTGGAGGCAGCGCAAAAGCTCCTTCAATAATATTAGAAATAGAAATCAGATATCTCTATCCAAATATTTTGGGCATTTAAATGAAATGAATAAAACACCAAAAGTAAAATGGAAAATAATAAATAGAACAAGAACTTGTAAAAGCTGGGGTGACCCATGACCTTTATGCCTACATGAAAAACTACACATAGTTTCTAAATAATGAAAATTTATTAAACCATAGACATGAGTTAACGGTTTCTTGCCGACACCAACAAAATTTCGCATTAAATAAAATTTATTAAACCATAGACATGAGTTAACGGTTTTTTGCCGACATCAACAAAATTTTGCATTATATAATTAGCTTAAAAAAATCAAAATTCATGGTTTAATAAAAGGCTAAAAAGCTTAACCCAATCATTAAAAGGAAAAAAACCTTTATGAAGTTGTCAAAAATCAAATTCTAGTTCAGTGAGACGCATTTATATATGAAACAGCCCGTTGAAAATAAATAAATAAAATAAAATGAAGCAAAATTATCCAGACACTTAAGAACATACTATGGTGCCAAAATCTATCTTTCTCTGCGAATGAACAGACGACGCGCGTAGAAGAAAGATATCATTCGCTTTGAAATAGACACCCCATCCTACATCAGCTTGACCTCTCCCTGAAGGTGACTGTTATGTGGATATAAATTAACTCTTAGGCCCCTTATCAAAAATGGTCAACCCAGCCGTTTCCATAGTAACGAATGAACATGCTTATAACGATACGTAAAATCCAAAATTGGTTATTCCTAAATTTTCACTTGAGGATGAAACAGTGCTTGTTACTTTAATTCAATTTAATTTTAATAATTATATTGATGGTTTCGGTTCATGTTTTTGAAACATGAGAACTCTTATGTAGCGAAGGAATCATATTTTTTTAAAAATACTTATATATATATATATATATATATATATATATATATATATATATATATATATATATAAAAGAAAAACAGACCACTTTAAGATACCATTATTATAATTAATTTCACCAGAGCCCTTTTAAAGGACGCCGGATCATCAGATAGCACTTCCAAAAATATATTAAAACGAAAGATGAAATTTCATTTCATTTCATTTTTTGAAGTGCTATCTGATGAATCGGCGTCCTTTAAAAGGTCTCTGGTGAAATTAATTATAATAATGGTATCTTAAAGTGGTCTGTTTTTCTTTTAAATATTAGGTCTGGATTTACATTGAGCTCTCAGGATTTCATCTTCCTTGGGATTACACATACGGATTACCAAGTTCTTCATAACTTATATATATATATATAGATATATATATGTGTGTGTGTGTGTATGTATGTATGTATATATGATAAATTAAAATGGTAGTCCGTACAGAACTTCTAAGATCCAAGGAGAGATCTATGTTCGAGCAAAATTATTAATTACTGAATATCAATCGCTTAAAAGGTAATAATCTTTATTCATGAAAGCTACGAAAATAGCTTTCAATCCTTCAGATCTGGTATTTTAAGTATTTGACCTTCAATAATTAATATATATATATATATATATATATATATATATATATATATATATATATGTAAATGTGTGTGTGCGTGTGTATGGGTGTGTGTGTGGGTGTGTATGATTGATTGTCAGTTCGTCTGTGTGCTTATAGGAAATTCTGCATATTTCTTTTGACGTGTTTATTACTTTGCCGTCTTCTGTTGATTTTCGTTTTCCTTTTCCGGATTTCAATTTGACGTTTTTCAGATGAGCCAGAAATCATTACGTTTTTGGATATAGGGCCTTTTAAGAGTTAGGTCTTTCCTTTATGAAAGGTGGAAATTCCTTGACCGATGCCAATCACACAAGGGAACCTATTAACGGATCATTCGATTTGTTCTTCGATTTGGATGCAATACAAACGGAGCTTGTCAACTTCAAACGGAAAATAAATGTTGGGATACTGATGTCAAATAAGTTCCATTTCGAAGCCGTTTAGAATTCAGTATGTATTTCTTTGCACAGTTAATGCATACACACACAGACATATATATATATATATATATATATATATATATATATATATATATATATATACATATATATATATATATACATATATATATGCATTTGGTTTCATTATTAAAAAAATATTCGCTACACAATCCAACATTGAATGCACCAACCAAATGCGTACGTATGTACGCAGCGGTAGATATATACGTCCCATACTGTTTACATATGGTTATGTTTGCGTGAACACCAATGGGTGAGTGTGTATGTGTCTCTACGTACCTCAATGTGTGGACGGGTGTATATGTAAGTTTGCGTAAGTATGAGTGGCGTCCCGACGAGTTTCTCCTCCCACTTCCATAAAAACACTTATATACGCAACCATATATAAATCCAAAATTTTAAAAAATTAATCAGTTTGTCTGGCGATCGCAAAAGCTTGAAACCCGGGGTCACAAACTCACATCAATGCAACCAAATATATTCGTACTATCACTGATATTGAGTGCTTTCCAATCAGTAGCACGCATATATAATATATAAATAATGTATATAATAAATTGTGTGTATATCTATCTATCTATCTATATATATATATATATATATATATATATATATATATATATATATATATATATACATGAGAAACTATGTATTACTAAATTTATAAAAAAATAATTTACTAAATCAGAAAAATAAATTAGCTATTTTCCTGCAATTGTCATAAATTTTACTTAAATAATATTTAAATATAAAATTTTAAAAATAGTAATATACATACTTATACTTGATTTGGTAAAATAATTTTACTTACTGTAAGTAATTCTAATACATTTACTTCTTTTAAAAAGAAATATAATCTATTAAAACAAACAGTGAAAATATTTTAAAGTTGTATTTAAAATTCTAGTTAAATAAAACGAATTCTAACCTAAACATCTTTTAAAATTGTAATTGAAAAACGTATTCTAACCTAAAGACCTCCCTCAAAGTACTACAAACACTTCAAAGAATCCAATAAAACACCTACTGTAAAATTAAATTAATATGAAAAGCTAGATGATGTAAGCCATTGAATGACTCATGTCCTTTGTACTTACATGAGAAACAATATATTACTAGGTTTATATAAAAAATAAAAGTTTACTAAATCAGTGACATTAATTAGCTATTTTTGCCGCCATTGTCATAAATTTTACTCAAATAATATTTAAATATAATTTAAAAAAAAGTTACCTAATAATACACATACTTATACTTGATGTGAAAATAATTCTACATAATGTAAGGGATTCTAATACATTTACTTGTTCTTAAAAGAAATATAGTATATTAAAAATTAAAAGTGAAAATATTTTTCAAATCGTAGTTAAATAAAACGTATTCTAACCTAAACACCTACAAAAAATCTTTAAGTATACAAATAGAAAAAAATGCCGTAAGAATTTTTGCCGTTAACAATAATTTGTTTTTAAATCCAGACGACATGCATTTACGGATGTCAGATTTCATTGAAAAATACATCCCTACCCCTACCAAAACGTAACTAATAACTCATACATCAAAATACAGTCATAATGAACACGCAAACACCCCTTGTCTGGTTGAATTGAATTTCTCTGTATCCTTAGAAACGTGAATTATGATTTTTGCTGTGTCTTTAAAACCCATTAATTTTAAAAGTTACTCCAAAATTCGCTTGAGGATGAAATGGAACTAATGTCTAATTTAATTACAAAATTAAATTCGGAGCTTTCAGCTTCCATTTTTGAAACATGGTTAGAACTGTGTAGCGAAAAAACATATTTTAAATCAATTAATTTATAATATTAATGCTCTGTATATTTACACTGAGCACTATTTTGTAAAAATAAAAATATCTATAAGAACACAGGATTATATATCTTACTGTTCTTTCTTTATATATATATATATATATATATATATATAATTATGAAGAATTATACTCTTAAGGTGTGCTATATATATGGGATAAAGTGCTCAATATCAGAGATAGAGCGTGTGTAAATATAAAAGTGAACATTGAAGTTAACACTTAGAGGTGACAGGCTGTTTCATGCTAGACGCAATCGTCAGGTCACGAGTGCTTCTATTTTTTTCTCAGCTATTTATATACACGGGACAGTGGAGCATTGTGGGTAGTCTATTTTGGCGGTTATTTTGCTGGAAGTCATTTATTTAATTATTTATTTATTAGATTATTTTGCTTGTTTTTTATTTATTTTATTTTTTAATTTTATTTTAATTTTTTAGTTATATTTCTTATCTTATATATTTATTTATTTATTTTTATTTTAATCGGTGTTTTATTAACATAGTAAAAATTTGTTTATATCGCTTATTTAATAGTTTTTCTTAGGTCTCAGAAGATAAATCTTTTCAATTTGGGGTTGATTGCAGTAGTTTATTCTAACTATTATTTTGGCGAGAGCAGTTTTTAATTTGTTTATTACTTCATTTATTTATTTGGAATGATATATATATATATATATATATATATATATATATATATATATATATATATATATATATATATACGCACACACATTTCACACACATATACAGGATGTAGATAAAGTTCGTGTGCACTTTAAAAAATTTATAACTTTATTTGCGATAGAAATAATTTGTAAAAAGGATTAGAAAGAAGTAAATTTATATTTTTTAAGGTTTTATTAAAATTTTATTAAGTTTCCATATATCCTCCATCATTAGCAAGACAAAGTGTAATAAGGATTTTGAGTTCACGGAAAACATTTGCCAACTGATTTACAGTAATGCTTGAAATCACATTAGTTATTTTCGCTATACTTAAAATTAGGTACATTAAACTTCATAACATTTTTTACAGATTATTTCTATCGCAAATACAAATAAAGTTATAATTTTTTAAGTGCACACGGACTTTGTAGACACCATGTGTATATATATATATATATATATATATATATATATATATATATATATATATATATATATATATATATATATATATATACACACAGAAAAGAAAAGTGATTTAAATAAAATGGATTTCATTATTTAACCTTTCCGAAAAGTTAATCGTTAGCGAGGCAGGGAACAGTCGAAGACACATTAATAAATAACGAATAAGGAAGGAAAAATTGGAACACGACTAAATTAGATTTTAATTATAAATATATTAACAACTAAAAACAAACGGCGAAGTTCCAAAAACGGGTATAAAATGGAAAATGGACACACTTAATCCCTCGATCAAACGTAAGAAAGGAATAAAATGTTCGTTTTGTTTTACATAGGCTAGGCTGATGAGGCTTGATATAAACAGCCTTAAGAACTCGAACAAGGTGAACTGAGCGAGCACTATGTAAAATGGAAAATATGTGTCATTATAATCAGCGGCACAAACGCTATTGTCCAGCAAATGCTACCCAATGGAGGAATCATATACTGCTTGAGTGCTCCTTTTAATACGACTGTAAATACTCGAACGCAAATAGGCAGGTACATGTTGCGTAATCCGCGTTTCTAGCCTCTGATTGCTCCATCCTATATACACCACGCCACAACGGCATTTGAATTTATATATTACTGGAGTATTCTGAAAATAGGACAACCGATACTTGAGGTGACTTCGGTTCCATTTCTTCAGTGTAAATCCTTTTTGTGTTCCAACCCCGCTCCCGAATTCATTTCTTTTTTCTTCATTTCTAATTTGTTACGTGTTTAATCGTTGTTTGTCAAATTTATTAGGTTTTGCTTTTAGTTTTATCCTCGTTATCCTTTTATGCTCGTTACTATTCCGGAAGCAATAGAATCGGAGACTTATTGGGGTCAGCAGGGAAACCATGGAAGAAAAATTGGAGAGCCTCAAAATAGGGCCCAAGATTTAGGCTTGGTCTAATGCTTTATGGGACATTTTACTGGCGACAGAAGAGGTGGCTAAAATGTTGGCAGGAATTACCCTGACTAAGTTAGTCCGCTTCCAAACGTAATATATGGTAACGAGACGAACAATCAGTGGGGATAGGTTGGGGGCTTTAGCCCAATACGGCCTTGTGGACGAGGTGGCTGCAGCAATCAGTAGGGCTGGAATTGCTACTGAAGAATTCGTTCTGCAGGTTACATTGACGTGGAAAAGTTTTGCGAAGATTTCGAATGTTTTGATGTAGGGACAGGATGATGCCTTTCAACGTCGAGGGAAGTAGTCCCTACTGGTCATGTGGTGCTTCGGGACAAAACGTGTCACGTCAAAAACGCAGTACTACAGCCTAGCCAAGCAGCAGCAGAAAAAACAGATGTGTCTGACAAGGCTCCCGATTGTGTTTGAAAGGAGGTGGCAAATATGGGAAGGAAGTCGTCCATCCCCCACCCTTCAGCAGGAGGCCTCACAGCATCAGTCACAACCCCAAGAGAGGCCGAAACCTGAAAAGCAGCCTCATCCGCTGCCTGACACTCCAAAAAATTGAGCAAGAACAACAATAACAACAGTTGAATCTGCAGAAACAACAGCTGAAGAAACATACGCAGAAACGTAACGCGCAACGACAAAAAGGTCAACGGGAACAACAACAACAGCAAAACGAGCAAAAGGTTGCAGATTCTGACATGGGAACGGACGAAATGCCCACACCTCGGTACTCCTCTTTGACGAGGAGGGGGGTAGGAAGAGAAAGAGATATCCATGAAAAAAGGAAAGTGGGCTGGACGAAGTAGTAAGAAGGAAATGGTCAAAATCAAGTTGCAAAATGTTCCTGCGTCATCAGCGGATATTTAGAACGCCACCCAACTAGCCTACCCTCTTCACCGTCTAGGGCTCCGTCCACTTCCACTTCTACGCCTACCCAACCATCCATGTCTACCCCGCCCCACCCGTTCAGAAAAAAATAAGGAAAAACGTACTTTTCCGATGCGGAGGACATTTGCAAAGTCGACAGATGGAAAGAAGAGAGAGGTCCTTTCAAAACAAAAGGGGGCCCTTTCGGGTCCACTTTTCAAAGTCGCCTTTGTCGACAGGAAGTCGGTTGAGGATCCCCTCAACTTCCCTAAGTACCTGAGAGTGATTTGGTGTGTTAGGACACGGGAAATACTTGAAAGTCTGGACCAACTTATAGAAGGCAAAAGATGCCGTTCCCGAACAAAGCATGGCCCAGACGGGTACAACTGATTTAAAGAAACTTTCGAGAAGTTGTGCAGAGTGGGTCACAGGGCTTTTCCACCTCTCCGAATACAGAGCCTTCAAACTAAAATATCCCATTGACGTTGGCGGTATTGTCCTGGATGAACGGATGACGTCAGAGTTGGGTACAGAGAGCCTAGGATAAACCGTCGGGGTTATTAACCCCGCTGATTCCCACCGTGTATGTGAATAGGTTGATTGTTGTTTATACTCTTAGTCAAACCTAAAGAATGTCTGTCAGGATAACCAGCCTGACTGCGAATGGCTTCAAGGATCGGAGTAAGGAGGCCCGCTTGCTTCGTGTCTTCAGGTCGTTCAGTGTGGATGCTTCCGCGATTCAACGGGCCTAGTCTTAATGAGGTACTGGAATGCCGTCCTGTACCCCAAGTTAGACAGTGGACGGAGAGCCAGCGGGAGGTCAGGTGATCGTAGCTTGGTTGATGTGATCGGCGAGTTTGGACATCGATAGATACCGGGTCGATCGCCCAAAGGTGGAGATGTGGACGTGGGCACTTACCTGACCATCTACCCAGGTAGCCAGCTACCTGGATAGAATGTTGGTCAGAAGACCCGACATATATCTACTAGATTGTCCCACGTTCGCTAGTTAGGCTATTTGGACAACAGACACGTTAGATTGTAGACCGAGAATCGCTGTATACTGGAAGTTCAATCTATCTTTACTGGATAGGCGGGACTTCCAGGAACAGTTAACTACCGTAGTGAATCGTGAACAAGTTAGGTCCTTCAACACCGATTTTAGTAAACGGTTCGCAATAGACAAAGATATAGCTCTTAAGAATAGTCTTTCCCGGGCGGGGGCTAGGGTGGATCCCCTAGAGATAGCCATTGAAAGGGAGGCCCTGGAGCGTTCGACTAGCAAGCGCTACATGGGTCAGTTAATTAGACATAAGTTAAGCAAGGTGTCTTCTGAAGCTGTGAATATAGGCGCAAAACTGCACAAAGAAGAGATCTTCCGAGGATCCGGTGAGGCGTACTCTGAAGTTGACTGACGATATGTGTTAGGCGTTTCAGCATTATTTTGAGAGCCGGTTTGCAAAGGAGCCTGGTATCTGCGATATACGAACATGAACAATAATAAATATTTTACTGAGGTGTCAGGTTTTATTATGCAAGCTAAGTGTCAAATACATCTCTATTCAAAAATATATTTAAAATATATCAAACATTGAAAAATATACTTGAATAACGTATTATTACGTTTTATTGAATAAACTGTTATTGTATTATTTTATATGGTATAAATAAAATGACAATTGGAAAAAAGACCTTAGATTTTGCCGACGCGTTTCGTCTTCCGACTTTTTCAAGGCAAAAATGAAATCGAAATGTTCTTGTTGTTATAGTTACATTAAAAAATCCAAATTTAAAAACATAGACGCTTCTGTCTAAGCCTTTTTTTTTTTTGGTTAATGTAAATTACCTTTATAGTAAGAGATTTTTTTTTCCATGTCAACAATATAGTTAAATTCCCAGATCAATTCTGTGAACAAGACAGATTGGTATAAATAAAATGACAATTGGAAAAAAGATCTTAGATTTTACCGACGCGTTTCGTCTTCCGACTTTTTCAAGGCAAAAATGAAATCGAAATGTTCTTGTTGTTATAATTACATTAAAAAATCCAAATTTAAAAAGATAGACGCTTCTGTCTAAGCCTTTTTTTTTTTGGTTAATGTAAATTACCTTTATAGTAAGAGATTTTTTTTGTCCACAGAATTGATCTGGGAATTTATCTATATTATTTTATATCTAAATTCACTGAATTCCTTAATTTTCATCATTCTTTCACTCATTGATTTAAATAACGTTTATACTAAGTAGACTTAAATATCCCAAATAATGGTCCTCTGTCTCGTAGAATACAGAAAAGTTTATATGGGCTTTTCAATATCTGGGTTTTAAAATTGAAATCCCATCTAAACTTAAAGTGGTTAATTTCTTCTATCTCACTTTCAACCGCTATAACAATACATTTAAGCCATTTTATAAATAAAATCAAACTCTTATTTATAAAGATTATCCCAATAACTTGGACCGATTTTAAATGTGAATTAAGTTTAAGCGTCTAATGATTTTTTCTTTTTCTTTCGAATTTGGCGGATATTTGGGCAATATTATTTTTCACACATAATTGCCATGACGTAAATAATATGATCCAATAGAGAAATATATAAATTTTCAACAATAACACTGATTTATTTACTGCTAACTTTGATCCGTTTTAATGAAACACCCTTATATATAATCCCTCTTAATGAAACATCCTTTATTAATTTCACTTGCAATCGTCCTCACTAACTCAATAATTAGACAAATCCCTGACACTGTAAATAGTAGA
This sequence comes from Acanthosepion lycidas, assembly GCA_963932145.1. Classification (NCBI taxonomy): domain Eukaryota; kingdom Metazoa; phylum Mollusca; class Cephalopoda; order Sepiida; family Sepiidae; genus Acanthosepion; species Acanthosepion lycidas. Next base: position 28,062,864 of record OZ010578.1, on the reverse strand, counting down.
ATTAATAAATTATCAATTAGAATAAAATAACTTAGAACGAATCCCTCAAATTTCAATTCCAATATAGATATATCTTTTAATACATCTTTTCTATTGAATTCACATCTGGAGAGGCTGGAATGGACATTCCATTTTTTTTTATCTTTAAAAACATTTTTCTGCAAGTTGGGCAAGTGAGTTTTGAATATTTTGAAGGGACTTGTATTAATAAACTATTTAGCATAAACCTTTTGGTTGTGAGTAGTGCCACTGAAAAAGAGAACTTTCAGCTATCAGTCCAACCAAAGTAGCTCTACATTCATCAATAACAATGATTGTCGATAAAGCATGTACTTCTTTGACTGCATAATACGTTACGCTTTGTTCATTTAAAGGTGTCACATAATTTACATGCAGATCTTTAACCCGGGTTCTTAATAATCAGCATATTTTTCTTCTGTTACTATAAGAAAAAAAAAAGCTTCAAATATTTTCTTAATTGAGAATGAGCATTTATTTCTTACTACCTTTCTCATTTTTATGCAGTATCATTGTACTACTGGTCCCTTACGATCATCAAAGTTAAGAAGCGTTGAGACTGGTCAGTTACTAGATAAGTGTCCACTTGAGATCAGGTGTTGTAAGCTTGGATGTGCGGGTGGTGTAATGGATAATGGCTCGGAATTGTTAATGGGGGAGATGAGTTTCAATTTCAGATAAATTCTTTATATTTACTTACGCGCAAATACACTTAAGAAACGTATTAATCCAGTTATTCTCCTCCAACTATGGGTTAGACATTATTACATGAAAAAGAAATCTTACAAAAAATCTTGCTGAACACGATGCTAATATTTTCCCATTTTTTTGCTCTACTAGATATTAATTCTGTCGATTGTTAGGACAGAAACATCCATGACTTGGCAGGGTTTTTTTTTTTTTTTTTTCTCGATTGATAAATTAGGTTGCCTTTTTTAGACATGGAGTCCAATCTGGGTTTCGGAGGCTATAATAATATGTGAATTGTGTTTTCAAACACTCCCTACTTTCTAATGGTATAATTTCTGTTTCATTTACTGTAGCGAAACGTCATTTTATGTTTTTTCTTGTTCATATCAATGTTCGATTTGTCCTAATGTTTTTCTAGTTATGTTTCTCTCAGTAATGCCCTCTCCTCCTTCTCCTCCTCCTCCTCCACATTATTATAATAATAATAATTATTATTATCATTATTATTATTAATAATTAATTAATTAATTAATGCTACTACTACATTTGATAACCTCTCTGAGTCTTAAAACTTTCGGACGGGTGATGACGACCATATTTCAGCTCCTACACGCAGCTGTTTCAATCAATGCCCTCACCTGCGCACTACCAAAGATAACAGTTATCCTTAAGGCGCTATGATTGGTATATTTCTCTGATTTGCCTTACCAGATCATAGTACCTTTGTATTTTTACCTTTTTCACCTTCATGATATTCTTATTGCAAGGTACCACAATGTCTATCGGATTTTATTCATGATTCTCCTTCTTGACAACTGTGATGCAAGGTCGGTTTTACTCCAAGCGTTTGTCAGTCAAGATAGTCATATTATTATTATTATTATTATTATTATTATTATTATCTGTGCTAATGGGAAATTTTAAACCCACGCTGTATAACAACTCTGGCTCAAGTGACAGGAAGTTTTATCATTAATTCAGCACTGACAACAATTTATTTACTGATTTTCGCAATACAGACTTTGTACGGCTTCAATTTACTCCTTCGATTTTCAATGCTTCCAGGCATTGGTGCAAGTTTTTTTTTCAACTGCTGCTGGCGTTTCAATCATGGCAGGTAAAACCGTTGCCTTAATATTACGCATTATTAATTTTTCTGTCAAATCCCCTGTTATTTTCGCAGATTTTCACATTCATTAACATTTACGCTGCTATTTATTGGAATTGTGATTGTCTGACAGATCCTTTCTTTGTATGAATATTCACAGTATTAGTGCTTTTCCCTGGAGAGTAAGTCACAGAATGTTTCCTAAATAACTCAACATTGTCACCTCTTCTAGAAGATTTTAGTAAGTCAGTAAAATTTTGGTTCGGTCATGGATTCTCAAATCTTTCTTGCAAGTTCCTTCAGAAATGTCAATCATACGCAACGAATGATGCACGCAACTGTCATTTTCATGGTACGCTTTTCTATTTTATCGAAGGATTTAGATAAATTTTACGTTGTACTTATTATAAAAATACACCATTAAGTGCCGAATCTAGATGCGTCGTCAGTGTTGTTGCTCCCATGTCACTAGAAGTTTCCGGTCTAAATAAACAGCAAACTTCTTCGATGGGCAACCTGACCGAATATGATCAGTACGACGAATTTTTTTTCGCTCACTGGGGTAGACTATTCTAGTTCCGCGTGCCATGTTTAATGGATGTCTGTTATCAGTTATCTCCTGTTAATTTTCCTGACCAAGTTCTCCACTGTCTTAACCAGGTATTGAACTCACACTCTTTGGGTCCTGTCACTTGATCTAACTAACGCCTTTATCCACTGTGTCCTTGAGGGCATCTGTGTATGAATTTCTAATGTCTTCAGCGACCATTTTTTACCATTTGATGTTATCATGCATGTTTTTACTAGAGTTCATATTGCAATTTTTGTTTTTGTAGAGAACTTGGTGAGGAATTAACAGGAAATAACTGATAATTGACATCCATTAGACATGGCACGTGGAACTAGAGCAGTCTACCCCAGTGAGCGAAATCATGGGTTCAGTTCGACATTCCAACCACCTAAAGAAGGCCGGTGCGTACAACGACCGAAACGTTGTAATAAATATGTCGACAAAGATGAGGACAATAGTCCGAATAATGTAAATAGTGTATATAATACCTCATCTCAGAAATATAGACAGATACTGAAGGGCCAAACGTTGTAATAAATATGGCGATAAAGATGAGGACAATAGTCGAAAAATGTAAATAGTGTACTTAATACCTCATCTCAGAAATATACAGAATAATATTTATCTATTCCAAATGAAAGTAAATGCTTAGGCTGAAATATAAAGAATCAATATTTACCTGTCTCCAAAATAAGTCAATGTTTAAACTATCATATAAAGGACCAACATTTACCTGTTCTCGAAACAAATTCTTATATCCAGTATTTGTCTCTCTCCAAAGCAAATAAATGTTGATAGATATAAATTTAAACTACCAATATTTAATTACCTCACCAAAAAGTAAATAATTTACACTCAAATATAAACCACCGACATATACCTATTCTCTAAACGACGTAAAAGTTTAGATTAATATATAAATGACCAAGTATACAAACCAAGTAAATATATAAATACATATATATATATATATATATATATATATATGTGTGTGTGTGTGTGTGTGTGTGTATGTGTGTGTGTGTGTGTGTCTGTGTGTGAAAAATATATAGAAAATAGGGAAGAACCCGTCAGGTAAATAATCCAAAGTTCTTTAGTATTTTTTTTATTATTTTTAAAAAATAGTGCTCGATACAAAAGTAGAGCATAAATATAATTATTAGATTGTTGCAAAAATAATGGCGTTTTCTCACATAGTAACATATGTGAGAAAACGACATTATTTTTGCACCAACCTAATATTTATTTAAAAGTATGATTCCAACACGCTCCATAAGAGTTCTCATGTTTCAAAACAAGAGCCGAAAACTTCAATATAATTATTTGAATTAAATTGATATATATATATATATATATATATATATATATATATATATATATATATATATAAATATATATCCAATATTGCCATATACCCAAAGCAAGTATATTCTTATAAACTCAAACATAACCATCTAACATTTACCTATTCCTTAAACAACTAAATGCTTACTGATTCAATTATAAGCGACCTACATTTACGTGTTTTCGAACAAAGTAAATGTGAACGGCACAAATAAACGACATTTGCTTTCCCCGAAGCGAGAACTTACAGACAGTTATAGATACGACCTATATTTACCTATTCCTGAATCAAGTAAGTGTCTATGGGCTTCAAAAATAGTTATACGTTAAATACATCTACAAGAGATGATATCGTGTAAAATCGATCGATCCATTTTGGATTCTTGATTTAGTGCTTTCTGATCACTCACGTTTTCTCAATTCTATGGAAGCTCATACTTGACATGATTATATAGTCAACAAGTTTCAAATCTAAAAAAAAAAAAAGATATCTAATATTTAATTCAGATTTTACGCTTTGTTCATGTGTCCATACAGCAGGTCTTTCACCTATTTTATTTGTTTCGAAAATGAACTTTTATAAAATTATGTGTCGGTTGATAAATGATAGATCAATAACCTGCTGTGTTTGCACCAACTTTTAGCGTCTACATTTCTGTTCGTGCCCCCTTGTCGCTCTCTCTACTTCTAGACACTGTCTACACGAAATACCTAACATGACAATTCCATGCTTCTTCTACTTAACGCAACGGCATATATAGAAAAATATTCTATCTCTCTTTCTAGCTTATCTTTCTGTATTTATCTGATTAATTTCTATTGCAAATAATTTTTATTAAATCAGGCTGGAGACTGATGATAAATTGAAATATAAATAACCATTTTTATCTGAATTATTGCAAAGACAGAAATAACACATTTAAAATAAACAGAAGAGATCAGACAGGAATATTCAGTCTAAAATAGTTGCAATATATAATACAACTAGCAGCATGGCCCGGCGTTGCCCGTGCTTGATTAAAAAATCGTACGACTCATAGAGCAATCGCTATCACTTGACTTAAAATATTTTTGCCCTACCCTGCCTTTAAAGGAGTGCCCTTTGCCGTGCTGATGTTACTACGATTAAAGCAATAGTGTTGACAAAGTCGAATATGTCATTTGTGGCTCAAAGTCAGAACTGGTAGCAGGGATAAAAAAACGCCGAATTTCAATGGCCCTGCACCCATTCCAGAATTTGAGGTCAAATGTTTTCTTCCACTCCACTGCACACACTGACCTGTTTTTTCCCGCGCATAGCGTCACCTTAAATTAATCTGCATTTAGGAAATACCCAACCGGAAAAAACATTTTTAAGAGTTGACCGATTGTCGATGTGCACTCTTTTTGGGGGGCGCTCAGAGTTGAAACTTCACATGGTGACTCCCAATGGCCTCCTCATAAATCCGGTCGCTTTTCGCTAAAAACCGACATGCGGTTCAGGCTCAATTTGAGCGTATCAGTTTTGGGGTTATATCGATTTTCAGTGCTGTTTAGGAGTCAGTGGCCATGAAACTTCTGGATAACATTTCTAATGATAGACTCTAAGAGGGTGTCAAATTTGGTTGAAATGCGATCATTCTTTCTGTAAGCAGATTTTTTCGATTATCGATTTTTTTCGGAACCTGAGTCCGAACTCAAAAATCGGCCTCCGTCGTGTCCTTACGGCAGCCATTTGCAAACTTGTGGTGAAAACCGCATCGAAATCGGGTGAGAAATGCGGCCTGGGTGAGGTAACAACGCCCACGACAGACAGACAACAAGAGAAATATAGATAATAGATAGATTAAGTGTAACCGAGTAGCAATTTTATTAAATATCCAGAGACGGATATGCAATATAATTGACCCTGATCTGGCATCCCGTCTGCAATCGCTTTCTCACAGACGTACTGTCGTCTCTCCCTGTCTTTTTTACAAATACTTTCACGGTAACTGCTCCGATCTTTCGCTGGTTCCCAGGCTTCGGGAATTTAAGCGTTCAACTAAACTGGCATCTCGCTCTCACCCTTTCGCTGTCGAAACTATTAAATGTAGCCGTGTCTTCTACTCCAATAGCTTCATGTCTCACACATCTCACCTGTGGAACTCTCGCAATTTTTCTTGTTTTCCTGATAGATATAATCTCCAACTATTCAAATGTAATGTCAATCGACGTCTCCAGATGCCTCGATCCATCCCCTATCGTTCTCTTCATCCTTTCTTCTATCACTCCTCTTTGCTCTCGCTCCAACTCTCTGTAACCCCTTGCGTGTTAGTGGCTTCCCGCTTGGGATGAAACGCTTAAAAAATGTAATTATAACTTTGAAATCAGAGCTTAAAACGAAGTTTCACCATCATAAAAAGATAGTTGCAATAAAGAAATATAATTTAGAACGACATTAATTACGCTCTCGACAACAACAAACTTATATATACATTTAGTTACGTATGTATCGACAAAAATGCCATAGAAAAATTGGTGAATAAAAGTTAAAATGAAAGACAAAATTAATTGCATATTTCAAATTTTTTCAGTCGAATTCTGAATACATAAATGGTGGCGGTGATTCGATTACGAGTAATGCTATCACTTAGCTGATCGTCTAATATATGTGCACAGATGTGGCCTTTAAGTCCTTCTAGAAAGTTACACTCTCTTGTGAACTTGTCGCAAGTTTCGGTACCTCTTACAGTAATACAGAGATACATACATGTATGATGATAGTCACGTCTTCGGAGAAGGAAACCATCTTTTTATTTGGTAGCTTTTTTGTATTTTTTTATTCAGAATTTTATTATTTTCTTTCATTTTTACCCGGGCTAAAGTTCTGCTTTGTCCCTCAAGTGATTATTAAGGCCAGTTTCTCTTTTACGATCTCTCTTACTGTTATACTACCTATTCTACAGTAATGGACTCTTCCAGAGACAATAAGTAGCAGTAGCTGTCGCCAGTTCGTGGCAGGTCGTGTTGAGCGGTCCCTGACTGCGCCCGCCTTCTGTCGAACTCTCTGTGTTAGCAGAGAGGAACCCAGACGAGGCTTTGCCGAAGGGCAAGGTTTCGTCCGGGGAGGTAGACAGGGCCTGAACCCGTCTAGGCGGGTTCAAAGGTTATATTTTTGGCCGAGCCTACGGGCTTGGAGAGGCCCACATTAAACTCGGCCTTGTGCCACATTCGGTCCTGGTGGGTGGATCGATAAATACCCAGGTGGTGTTGAGCGAGTCAGACATTGAATTATCAACCATCACAACTAGATTTCTGTGCCCTTAACTCTTATTTCCAAGTTCTAACGTTTTGCACGTCGAACCTAATTTTGGACGACATTGAAATACAAGCCTCCACTGTGAAACGACTCCACAACATATTTTGGCGACGAGGTGTTCGGACTCATACGTGGAAAGAGAAAAAAATTTCGTTCGCCACAACATATTTTAGCGACGAGGTATACGGACTCATACGTTGGAAGAGAAAACAAAAATTTTCGTTCGCCACAGTATATTTTAGTGACGAGGCATTCGTAATTCACACGAGAAAAGAAAAATTTTTCGGTTACTTTACTACAATATTGACGACGAGGGATTCGTTTCTCAGACGCCTAACTATAACAACTTTGGCGACCAGAATTCGAAACTCATACGAAGAAAAAATTTTGCGTTCACTCTACAACACTTGTCAACGTGGATTAGTAACTCGTACAGAAGTGAAAAAAAAATTCACCCGCCATAATAAACGTGGCGTACGTGGGATTGCGTTTCATATAGTGAAAAAAAAAATTCGCTTACATTATTTAGTGACAAAATTCGTTTTTTATACGAAAGAAAACAAATTTTGCTCGTAAAAATTTTCAGCGACAACCACTCAGATTCATATAAAAAAAAAACTTGGCAGCTTTTTCAAAAGACAAAACGTCAACTTAGTGACGGAAAAATCAGTCGTAAAACTGAGAAAAGAATTTTATTTTTTCTCGATAAGACAGTTTGCTCAAATAGCTCACGAATTACAAATTCGTTCTGGACCCCCTCTACAATATTTAAGCATTGTGTAAACTTTTTGCGAAGATGGAGGAATGCAAAAATATATTCCAGGAATTTTTTAAGTTCCAGACGGAACAACAGAAGACGATATTGGAACAACAGAAAACATTCCAGATGGAACTTCAGGGTGAAACTTTTAATAGACAGATGCAGTTTCAAAAAGAAATGGAACTGATGCATAAGGAGTTTCAAAACAAAATTCTGGAAATAACTGAGAAGAGGAAAGAGAAAAATCTACGAAATGATTCTTTCCCAGAGAATACAATATGGAATTCGATTGAAATATTCACGTACAGTCCAGACGAAGAGATAACTTTTGAGGAGTATTTTAAAAAATATAAGGACGTGTATAACGAGGACTGCCACTCGTGGTCTGAAGGAAAGAAGGTTAGACTTCTTTTAAGCAAGTTAGGAACTGCTGAGCATAACAAATTGGTAAACTACATTTTACCGAAAAAAAAATAGCGAGTTGACTTTTACCGAGGCGGTAAATATATTAAGTGAATTATTTAGTAAAAAGACATCTTTGTTTCACAAGAGGTGGAAATGTTTGAATCTGATGAAAGACGATGAACAAGACTTCATAACGTATGCAGCTAATGTGAACAAGCATTATGAAGAATTCAAACTAGCAGAATTAAGCACTGACAATTTTAAGTGCTTAGTATTTATTCAAGGGTTAGTTTCAGAAAGAGACGCAGAATTAAGGAAATTGGTACTTTCGAAATTGGAAAACGAACCGAGGATTTCGGTACAGAGTTTGGCAGAAGACTGCACAAGATATGTTAGCGTAACGAAAGACTCGGAAAAGATAGAACAGTCTGGCGTTTCGCATGTAAGGAAAATACGCTACAAAAAAGAAAGTCAGTCTACCAAAAAGAATTCTAAAATTGCGGATTCTAAAACAAAAAGAGAAATATCAGGAAAAAATAAACAAAAACTCCCGAAGCCATGTTTTGCTTGCGGTGAACTTCACTGGTATAGATATTGCAATTTTAGGAATAAAAAATGTTTCAACTGTGAAAGAGTGGGTCATAAAAGCTCGCACTGCAGGTCAAAAAATAAAAACAATAAAATAAGAAAATTAAAGTCCGACGAAGTGAACGACGGAATAACTAGAAAATTTGTTACCGTCGAAATAAGTAATAAAAAAATAAAAATGCAACTCGACACTGGTTCCGACCTATCTATCATAAATTTGAATACGTGGAAGAAGTTGGGAAAATCAACTTTAATGAAGACAAATAAAATCGCGAGGTCCGTGACAGGAGAAAAAATACAATTTATTGGAGAATTTGTTACAAACGTCACGTTAAATAAAAAAAACGCGAAAAGCTAAACTATTTGTCATGAAAAATACCACGAACTTACTTGGTACGGATTGGATAACAGAATTTCAATTATGGGGTTTACCAATAAATTCTTTCTGTTATAAGGTTGAAAATTTAAACTGCGAAGCCAAAAAATTACTACAAAACTAAAGGGAACTTTTCCTACTGTTTTTTCTCCAGGTTTGGAAACGTGTACTAATATGGAGGCAAAATTACAGCCAAAACAAAACGCTAAGGCGGTATTAAAAAAGAAAAGAAATGTGCAGTTTGCTTCAATTGAACAGATAGATAAAGAATAGGACAGATTAGAAAAAACAGGTTTATTTAAAAAAGTGGAATGGCTAACACCGACAATATGCGTGAAAAACAAGCTCCAGAAAGTAAAAATGAAGTCGACATCGAGAAAAATTGAAGAACAAGTTACACGAAACCAAGGGACATGTAGTATTATTAAATGATTTCAGTCAACAAGAAGAGCCTACAGAAACTGTGAGTCCATTTGTAAGAAGTGCAAAGCGGATGGTTGTTTCTGGTAACACTATGGAGATATAAAAAAAAATAGAAAAGCGGATTGGCTATATGACGTACTTGGTGAAAGAGGAAAAATTCACGTGCAGAAGGCACATTAACCAGATCAGATGACGTGCTTCAGATGTAGTCGACAGCGGTCCCGCGGAAGAAACGCCGATAGAGGTGATTTTCAATAAGTTTGATCTAACAACCCCTGTAAATAATTTTACCTATTTTTTTTGTTCTTCATATTTTCTGTAAAAATTTGAAAAATAAATAAAGTGAAGTAAAGTTTTAGGGTGGATGTTATACTACCTATTCTATGGTAATGGACTCTTCTAGAGACAATAAGTAGCAGTAGCGGTCGCCAGTTCGGGGCAGGTGGCGTCTCGCGGTCTTTGACTGCGGACGCCTTCTGTCCAACTCTTTGCGCTTGCAGAGAGGAACTCGGACGAGGCTTTGCTGAAGGGCAAGGTTTCGTCCGGGGAGGTAGACAGAGCCTGAACCCGTCAAGGCGGGTTCAAAGGCCATATTTTTGGCTGAGCCTACGGGCTCGGAGATACCCACATTAAACCGGCCTTGTGCCACATTTGATCCTCGTGGGGGGATTAATAAATACTCAGGTGGCGTCTCGCGGTCTTTGACTGCGGACGCTTTCTGTCCAACTCTCTGCGTTTGCAGACAGGAACCGGGACGAGGCTTTGCCGAAGGGCAAGGTTTCGTCC